>JAJUPC010000138.1:600000-881471 GCA_023614405.1 Avena insularis | reverse complement strand
TAACCACCCTTATGGATCAACGGTGGTCATTGCATGTGTGTGTTCTTTCACAAACCACATGGATCAACACACTAGAGTCATTGCATGCGTGTTCTTATTTCCACAAACAACATATGGATCAACCACTCAGAGGTCATTGCATGTGTGTTCTTTCCACAAACCACACATGATCCACCACTAGTCATTGCATGATGTTCTTATTCCACAAAACCACACATGGATCAAATCCCTAGAGTCATCTGCATGTGTGTTCTTTCCACAAAACCACACATGGATCAACCGATTAGAGTCACGTTGCATTGCCTGTTCTTATACTAAAACCACAAACCAAAGCACTAGAGTCACACATGTGTTCTTTTCCACAAACCAATACATGGATCCACCAGCGGTTGGTCATGCACATGTGTTCTTTCCACAAACCACACATGGATCAAATCCACTAGTTAGTCATTGCATGTGTGTTCTTTCCACAAACCACATGATCAACCACTAGAGTCATTGTACGTGTTTATCTTATACTAAAACCAACACCAGAGTCAATGGCCATGTAAATTTTTAACAAACCACATGGACGTGTGTGTTATTTCCACAAAACCACACATGGATCAAATCCACTAGAGTCATTGCATGTGTGTATTTCCACAAACAAACATGGATCAACCACTAGAGTCATCAGATGTGTGTTCTTTTCCACAAACTACACATGGATCCACCAAGACAGAGTCATTGAACGTAGTGTTCTTTCCACAAACCACATGATCAACCACTAGAGTCATCAGTGATGTGTGTTTTTCCACAAACCGCACACATGTGATCAACAACTACTAGAGTCCATTACATGTTTCATTCCTATACTAAAACCAACACGAAAATATCAGATGTGTTCTTAAATAAACACATGGATCAACCACTAGAGCCAATAACAGATGTGTGTTATTTCCACAAACCACAAACATGCTGATCAACCACTAGAGTCTATTGCATGTGTGTTCTTTTCCACAAACCACACATGGATCTAAATTCAAAGGGTCATCGTGATGTGTGTTCTTTTCCAATAAACCACACATGAAGTGGATCAACCACTAGAGCTTGGTCAGATGTAAGTTTCTTTCCACTAAAACCACACATGGATCCACTAGTGAGTCATTACATGTGTGTTCTTCCACAAAACCACACATGGATCAACCACTAGAGTCATTGTATGCAAGCATGCCCACAACCACACATGGATCAAATCCACTAGAGTCAATGTGATGTGTGTTCTTTCCACATACCAATAACATGGATCCACTAGAGTCATTGCAGACAAAGTGCTCTTTCTTCAAACCACACATGGACTTCAACCAGTAGAGTCATTGCATGTGTGTTCTCGGTCCGTAAACCACATATGGATCAATCCACTAGAGTCATCAGATGTGTGTTCTTATCCACAAACCACACATGGATCAACCATCGAGGGTCATTGCATATGTAAGTGTTCTTTCCACAAACCACATGGATCAACCACTAGGAGTCATTGTATGTGTGTTCTTATCCACTAAAAACATGGATCAACCACTTCAGAGTCATGGGCTGTGGTGTGTTCTTTTAACAGCCAAACTGCCACATGGATCAACGACTAGAGCTTCATTGCATGTGCAGCATTTCCACAAACCACAAACATGGATCAACCTACTAGGAGTCATTGCATGTGTGTTTCTTTCCACAAACTCAATACATGGATCCACCAAGGTCATTGCATGTGTGTTCTTTCCACAAACCACACATGGATCAACCACTAGAGTCATTGCATGTGTGTTCTTTTCCACAAACCACACATGGATCAACCACTAGAGGCCACTGCAAGTTTAGTTCTATACTAATACCAACACTAGAGCTGCATAAAAATTTTCACAAACCAACACCAGGGAGTCATCAAGTAGATTGCATGTGTAAATCTTCCACAACAACATATATGGATCAACCACTAGTCATTGTAATACATGTGTTTTCCACAAACCACACAGTGGATCAAATCCACTGGAGTCATTGCATATGAGTTATTTCCACAAACCACACATGGATCAACCACTAGAGTCATTCGCATGTGTGTTCTTATACTAAAAGCATAAACACTAGAGTCATTGCAGATGTAAAAAGTGTTCTTTTCACAACCACACATGGATCAACCACTAGAGTCATTGCATGTGTGTTAAGATTTCCACAAACAATCATGGATCAACCACTAGGAGTCATTGCATGTGTGTTCTTTTCCACAAACCACACATGGATCCACCAAAGTGGTCATTGCATGTGTTCTATCCAAACCACACACGGATCAAACTTAATAGAGTCAATGGTAGATGTGTTCTTTCCACAAACCACACATTGGCGGATCAACCACTAGAGTCATTGCATGTTTGTTCTTTTACCACAAACCATAAACCAGTCCACTCAGAGTCATTATGATGTGTGTTCTTTCCACAAAACCAACACATGGATCAACCACTAGTCATTACATGTGTGTTCTTTCCACAAACCACATATGGATCAACCAGTTAGTCATCAGTGCATATGTGGGTAGTTCTTTCACAAACCACACATGGATCAAATCCACTAGAGTCATTGCATGTGTGTTCTTTCATACTAAACCATAGTGGATCAACCAGAGTCATTGACATGTGTGTTCTTTTCCACAAACCACACATGGATCAACCAGTCAGAGCCATTATATGTGTGTTCTATTTCCACAAACCAAACATGGATCATGTCCACTAGTCATCAGATGTGTGTTCTTTTCACAAACCACATGTGAACCCACTGTCAAAGGTCATTGGATGTGTGTGTTCTTCCACAAACCACACATGGATCAACCACTAGAGTCATTGCATGTGGGTCTTCTTTCCATAAACCACACATGGATCAACCACTCAGAGTCAATGTATGTGTGTTCTTATACTCTAAAACCAACACTAGAGCTCATCAGTATGTGTGTTATTTCCACAAACCACACATGGATCAACCACTAGCTGTCATTGCATGTGTGTTCTTTCCACAAACCACATATGATCAAACTGTGAGTCATTGGGCCAAACTGAGTCATCAGACATGTGCTGTTCTTTCCATTAAACCACACATATGACTCCACCACCAGTTGGTCAATGTGACATGTGTGTTCTTCCACAAACCACATACATGGATCAAATCCACTAGAAAGTGTCATTGCATGTGTGTTCTTTCCGACAAACCATACATATGGATCAACCAAAGGGTCATTGCATGTGTGTTCTTTTCCACAAACCACACACATGGATCAACCACTAGAGGTCATTGTATGTGTGTTCTTCCACAACCACACATGGATCAACTAGCTGGTCATTGCATGTGTGTTCTTATCCACAAACCACATTATGGATCAAGCACTAGAGTCATTGCATGCAGTTCTTTTCACAAACCAAAGCACATGGATCAACCCACTAGGAGTCATTGCATGTGTGTTCTTATACTAAAAACCAACACTAGAGCTACCCAGTCAATGTGTGTTCTTTCCTCAAACCACATATGGATCAACTAATTATAGTCATTGCATGTGTGTTCTTTCCACAAACCACACATGGATCAAATCCATCAGAGTCATTGCATGTGTGTTCTTTTCCGTAAAAACCACAGGGTAGGATCAGCACCAGGGTCATCAGACGTGTTCTTTCCATTAAACCACATGGATCCATTTGAGTCATCAGATACCATTTGAGAAAAAATCCAAGCACTAGAGTCATTGTGATGTGTGTTCTTTCCACAAACCACATTATGGATCAAACCACTAGAGTCATCAGACATGTGTGTTCTTATACTAAAACCAACCAAAGACTAGAGTCATTAATGTGAAATGCCCTTATTTTCCACAAACCACACATGGATCAATCCAGTGGTCATTACATGTGTGTGTTCCTTTCCACAAACCACATATGTGATCAACCGTAGTCATCAGACAAATTTTTCCACAAACCATCCATGTGATCAAATCCATTTGAGTCATTGCATGTGTGTTCATACTAGAACCAACACATGGATCAACCATGAGTCATTGCATGTGTGTTCTTTTCCACAAACACACATGGATCACACCATAGAGTCATCATTGCATGTGTCATAAGTTCTTTCCACTAACAACTTATGCTCCAAAGCACTCAACCATCAGTCATCGTGATGTGTGTTCTTTTACACAAACCACATATACATGGATCCACTAACTCAGTGGTCATCATGTGTGTTCTTATACTAAACCAAGACTTGAGCCAGAATTGCATGTGGCAGTTCTTTTCACAAACCACATACATGGATCCAAACATTAATTAGAGGTTCAATGTATGTAGCTTGCATGCCTTTTCTTACAAACCAACACTATGGATCATCAGAGTCACATGTGTGTTCTTCCAACAAAACCAACATGGATCAATCCACTAGCTGAGCCATTGCATGTGTGTTCTTTCCACAAACCACACATGGATCAACCACTAGAGTCATCAGCATGGGTGTTCTTTCCACAAACCACACATGGATCCATTTGAGTCATTGCATGTTTGTTCTTATACTAAAAACACAAACCAGCACTAGACTCATTGTAGGTGTGTTCTTTTCACAAACCACACATGGATCCACTCCAAGAGAGTCATTGCATGTGTGTTCTTTCCACAAACCACACATGGATCAACCATTTGAGTCATTGCATATTTGTTCTTGTACTAAAACCACAAACCAGCACTAGAGTCATTGCATGTCGTTCTTTTCCACAAACCACACATGGATCCACTAGACTCATTGCATTTGTGTTCTTTTCCACAAACAACTTATGGATCAACCAAAGTAGTCTTTGCATGTGCCTTCTTTCCACAAACCACATATGGATCAACTAGTGGTCATTGCATGTGTGTTCTTTCCACAAAACCACATGGATCAACCAGGTCATTGCATGTGTTTTTTTCCATAAACCACTTATGGATCACCACTAGAGTCATTGCATGTGTGTTCTTTCCACAAACCACACATGGATCAACCACTGAGTCATTGCATGTGTGTTCTTATACTAAAACCACAAACCAGCACTAGAGTCATTGCACGTGTTCTTTTCTACAAAACCACATGGATCCACTTGACTCATTGCATGTGTGTTCTTTTCCACAAACAACATGGATCAACGATTGGTCATTGCATGTGTGTTCTTTTCACAAACCACATATGGATCAAATCCACTAGTGGTCATTGCATGTGTTCTTATACTAAAACTAGCACTAACCTGAGTCATTGCATGTGTGTTATTTTCCATAAACCACACACATGGATCAACCAGTGGTCATTGCATGTGTGTTCTTTTCCACAAACCACATATGGATCAACCAGAGTCATTGCATGTGTGTTCTTTCCACAAACCACATATGGATCAACCAGTGGTCATTGCAGTTGTGTTCTTTACAAAAACCACAAATGGATCAAGTAGTGTCATTGTATGTGTGTTCTTTCCACAAACCACATATGGATCAACCACTAGAGTCATTGCATGTGCATTCTTTTCACAAACCACATATGGATCAACCAGTCATGGTTGTGCATGTGTGTTCTTTCCACAAACCACACATGATCAACTAGTGAGTCATTACATGTGTGTTCTTTCCTAAACCACACATGGATCAAGCAGTGTGATTGCATGTGTTCTTTCACAAACCACATGTGAACCCACTAGAGTCATCGCATGTGTGTTCTTATATAAAACCAACACTAGAGTCATTGCATGTGTGTTTTCACAAACCACATATGGATCAAATCCACTGGTCATTGCATGTGTGTTATTACCACAAACCACATATGGATCAACAGTGGTCATTGCATGTGTGTTATTTTCACAAACCACATATCGACTGTAACATCCCAAAAATCATGTTTCAAAAACTCATTCATTTCATCCTTGCATCATTCATTCATACAGGGTTTTTCTCAAAATCATTTAGAAGCATACACTTTGGCTATGATTTCATGTGGGCAAATTATCTCAATTGGCCAACACCCTTTTGGATTTGATTGTCTACAATCTTGTTTGCTTACCTCCATGGTTGGAAAGAATAGGAGAAGCTTATTTAAACCCAAGATTCAAAATTTAGAAATATTTTCTAAACCCTATTCCAAATATTTGCAACTAGAGCAAATCTTTGTTTATTTCAAAGACCCAAGCTTGACTCAAGCCCTTGCTAGTAACCATGGTCATCCTCATTTTGAACCCACAGAACCCTGCAAAAATCCCCAAGAAGTTTGAATTCAAAAGGATTTGAATTCATATCAAATTCTATCCAGAAAATGAATTTAGAAAAGAAAAAGACTTAAAAGCGAAAAGGCGCAAGGCCAATCGCCCAGCAGAGATCGAGCCTGTGAAGCCCACCGGGATCTTCTTTACTTCTCTCACGCGAGCCCACGCAGACAGACGTGACAGGCACCCCACCTGCACTCCGCTGCTCCTCGACAGCAGGCCTTCTCACGTCACCGTCTCCACCCACCGCCCGTTCGCTTCATCCCCAAATCAACGCGGCGCTTCGTGTTTAATTCCGCCGATTGATTTATTGGACGAGTGATTCTCGCCGTGACAGCTATAAGAACCCCTCTGTCTCCTCTCTCTTCTCCCTCAAACCGAACCCAGAGCGCCCACCAGGCTGCGTGTATTGCTCTCGAAACCCCGCCGTCTCCAGCGATAGCGGCGAATTCGTGAGTCGAGTTCCCGCCTCTCGTTCTTGCAAATCGATTGGTGAGTTCTCGCGCTTTTTTAACACCTTCGTTTGCTCTATGGATCGTAGCTCCGGCAACATCATCGACTAAGTCGCCACCGACGCCTGCCAGAACCCGGCGAACTCTGATGGTAAGTAAGACAGAGCCTTGCACGACTAGTTCACGGACTCTGTCAATATTATCTTGCCTTTGGGGTGATCCACAGCGACGTTCCCACGACCACCCGACGCCACGAACTCCGGTGAGGAATCAGCAGTGCCGAGCGCCTTTGACCAGCCGCAGTACGACAAGCTTCGCGTGACCTTCTCGAGCCGGTGAGCTACTCCTCCTTCTCTCCTCGCCCATCTGCATCGCCCAACGTCGTCGGCCAGCGATTCCGCCACGGTAGCCGCCCGCCGTTCTTGGCGCAGTAGTAGCAATTAGATGCATCGTAGCGCTAGGATAGATCCACTTAACCCGAAGCGATGTGCGATACGAGCCGCGATTTTCAATTAGATCTCACGGCCGGAGCTCGATCCGATCCGAACGTGCAGGCGAATAAGAATATGACGCGTGGATAGGTTAAGATCCGAGAATAAATTTAAAACAGAAATTTGATCCAAATTCAAATGCCTATATCTTTGAATGCCACGTTGGAATTTTGCAAACTTTATACCGTTGGATTCAGAAAACAAGACCTTTCCGCCTATCCTTTTTGTTTAGCAAATAGCCATTAGATGTGTAAAATTGCAGAGACTTGTTTAAAGCCATTTTGAGTTTAGATTTAGTTTAGTATTTTGTTTTAGGGTTATATAAGTTGTCTTGGCTGTTTAGTGACTTGTTTAGTTTCGTATTCATGCACTTGCTTGGTTGAGTTTTCAAAAATCATCACTTGGTAGATTCATGCATGCATGCATTCATCTATTTTCTTGTTTGTATATATTTGTGTGTAATTGTGTGCTCCAACTTTTGTGTGTAGATTTTGCTAGTGATTGTGATTGTGACAGTGCTACTCTCCACACTACCAAGGCAAGTGATATCATCATGAATATTCCATTCTATATTTTATATATATGCATTAGTATTATTTTCTAAGTATGGACTTGCATGAGTTTTTGTAAGAACAAGCTATGCTTTGAAAACCTATTAGGTAAAGCCTTAGTGAAAATTTCCTAAGTCAAGATCATTACTATCATGCTTAGCCTAGCTACTAGAAAACAAGGGTGGTTTATACATTCACACTATGGAAAAATATTCTAAGTCTAAGGACTTGTTTTTATTTAACAAAACAACTAAGTTAATGAATCACAGGGTGGAATGGAAAGATTAAGTTATGTTGAGTGGTTACACAAGGCCAGGGGTACTGTGAACCTTGGTATCTCACTTGTGGATGGCCACCCAGAACAAAGAGATTTGAGTTGTCAAATGTTGAGAAGCTTCAAGTGCAACCACTTGGTAATATGGGCTCTGCCATGATCTTAGGATCTTGGAACTTAGTCTCTTGGACAATGGGTGGTAGATGGTTGATAGGTTGGATGTCCATTTGACTAAGGAAAGGCTATCAAGGATCATGTCTTGGGAAACCAAGGCTTGTGGGAAAGTGCACCACCTCTCGCAGAGTGTAAACCTAAGTACTTAGCCATGTCCCCGTAAAGGACAATTTGAGCATCAAGACATGGAAACTTCAAGAATCTCATCACTCCAATTTCTAAATAAAACTTGTGGGTGAACAAGGGTTAAAGGATCTTCAGTCTTTGATTGGTAGATGCCCCGAGTGGATCTTGATCTCTGATTGGTAGATACCTTGGGATGGACTTTGTCAAGCAAAATTTAGTGTTTTCAAAAAGTAGGAAAAATCTATTTTGAGCAATGCAGCCTAAGCTCCACCAGCCAAATGCATATAGTATTATAGTCCACTTAAATATATACTAAGGTATCACTTGCCAATACTATTCCAAAGTATTGACCCTCCGTGGCTGTAACTTATGATGTTGCAGTTACTCGATGATGATTAGGAGTCATGAGTCTACACTCAACATGCTTGCTCGTGGCACATGAAGATGAAGACTTATGTTTATTTACATATTCCATAAACTCTTGTACTAGGCCTTTGGCCATGAGTTGTAAAAGACTATGTTTTATCTCCGGAATGACCGTAATAAACGACCTTTGTATCTGTGGTACTTCATCTTAAATGTGGATGCTAGCAATGATCCAGGGACTAGCATTGCAATCACTGGGATCTTTTCCTTTAATAAGGAGGGATCTTACAGATGGTATCGAGCAGCAGGTTGCCTGTAGGATTATGACCCTAGGATTGGAAACCACTAAGGAAAATTTTACTTCTTCTACACTTGTCTATTCTTCTCAGAACTTTTCTAATCTTCCTTCTCATCTCTATTTGTAGATGAACTCCGCCAACGAAGCCGGAAGAAAGGACCACTCATGACCATGACCTTGGAGTGTGAGACCGAGTTTCCCAAGATTCTCAAGGACCTCATGGAAACCAAGGGAGTACATGGTGCAGTGTACAAGGGCTTTCCAAAGGATGGAGGATGGAGTGGAGTATTGGTGGGTGCAACTTCACTTGTACAAGAACAAGGAAGACAACCACAAAGAAAAAAGGCTGCATGTACACCAACACTTTTATGCACACCACATTCTTTGAGTCAGCTAAAAGAAGAAGCTTGGAAGACTATCAAAGAACTCTGCTAGAGTCAAGTGCAGGATGCTCAACCTCCAAAAAGATTTAGAGAAAGAGAAGGAACATACCCAAGAGTTGGAAGTCACCAACCAATCCTTAAGAGGAGATATTATAGACTTAGTGATAGAAGCATGTGAACAAGATAGGGTGATTGCCACTAGGAACATTGTGCTAGCCACGGATCCAATGAGATAGGATTGTAAGCGCGCCGTTAGTTGGACCACCATCTATCACCTTATTTTCCAAAATGATACCTTAAATAAGTTTGAACCTTGATTGAAGAAATGGATTTATGTATGCATGACTTGTGTGATTTTGTGTTCCATGGTTATGCTAGAATGTTTGACTTGTTAGATTTAAAATTGTGTTGTTCTAACTTTTCAATCTTATAAATAGATGCCTATTGCCATCAAGACTGCTGAGGAGTTCCAGTTACCTGCTTTGGTCCTCGATCGTAGAGCTTACTACTTTACTCGATCTCCTCTTCCTATCATTACGGTGCACCCACTCACCAAGTTTGAGAGGAAGGACCTTTGGGGTCAAGGTGAACCAGCCAGACGCTGTGCAGAGCCTACTACGAGGCTATCGCCTTCAAGCTTATGCACGATGACAGGAGAGAGGCATGGAGGTTGTCGCAGGATCTGATAGGGACGATTAGCAGCCACTCCCGACAGGTTAGAGGCACTCACTTCCACGCCGTGGAAGGCGTGATGATGACGGAGAGTCCATCGACTTTGAGGACGACTCGAGGGTCACAAGAGCCGATACGCCTGCACCTCGTGACTTAGAGACTCTTATTAGGCACGTGGATACCGATAGACCAACGTCATGCTTAGTAATGACGAGCCTGTGTGCAGCTTTTCATGAGAAGGACAAGCTCTTCGCGGCAGAAAGACGAGATAGTCAAGGAGATGGAGGCAAGTTCGAGACCCAAGACCGTAAGTTCAAGAGTCAAGAGAAGCGTGTCCAGGATAGGAACAAGAGGATTCGTGATATGACCGAGGAACTGTACCAAGGACTTCGAGTTAGAGCAGCAGACAGAGCTGATTGAGAGGCTTCGTTCGAAGAGGGCTCTCAAGGCCAAGATCGACTCTTTGACCACTACCATCGAGGAGAACAAGACCGCAATGGAGAACGAGGTCTTACCTTTGTCGAGGAGGAGATTGATGCCATTTAGCAGATTTGACTACTCAATTATCTTTATTTTCCGTGACTTGTTATTTATGAACTTATTGTTGGACCATCCGACATGTGGATGGCTTGCTTGTGTGTTTGTATCTTGTTGATTAGCTTTTATCCTAGTGTTGCTTGCTATGTGTTGGTTTGAGTAATGTATTGTGCATAAATCATATAAGGGTATCTCATTCTTATCTCTATATGAATAAACCACAGATGCCTCCGTCTGCAAACACCAACCCCAACCCCAACATTACCCGAAATGCAACAAATGATGAATGCGCAAACACAGTTTATGCAAATGATGACGACGCTCATCCGTAACCGTAACAACAACAACAACCCCAACAACAACAATAACAACAATAATAACAACAACAACAACCTCCGTGTTTTGATATGCTCACCAGATTTCAAGGCCCGAGGCCAGCTAAGTTTTCGTGAACGATCGATCCCATGGTGGCTAATGATTGGCTACGCTCAGAACAAAGACTTAGTGACCGAGGGATGCAGATGTCGAAAAGGTCGTTTAAAGACATCTGCTAAGGACCAGCCAAAGATGGTGGGACAACTTCGATTACCACGCCTATCGATGAGGTAACTTGGGCTATCTTTGAAGATGGATTTCAGACCACTCATATCTCACCGTGTATGATGAGCCCGAAAAAGAAGGAATTTCACAACCCTCAAGTACGCCACCACAGGGTGAATATATTGAAGAGTTCAACAATTTGGCGCTATGCACCGGATGAGGTTGACATCGATGCCAAAAGGAAGGAAAAGTTCCTAGAAGGCTTGAATGATGAGCTAAATCTGCAATGTCTGTGGCATATGTTCCAACTTATCAGCCAGGTGACAAGGCTGTTATTGTGGAGAATAAAATGAAGCAAGTTGAGAGTAGAAAGAGGAAACACTGACAAGCATAGCTCGATCGTGATTATAAACGATCTCACTATGATGATAGTGTCACCAGATCCCACAAGCATGGAAGTTTAACAAGCACCACAACCACAAATCATTATGACAACAAGCATCATCGCAGCCATGACAATGATAAGTACAAGAACCACAAGAGTGGATATAAGAGCCACCATAGTGGAAGTGGAAGGAAGTGGAAGTCAACCTAAGAAGGACAACAAAGTTGAATGCTTCAAATGCAAGAAGTCGGGCATTATGCTAATGAGTGCCCCGAGAAGAACGTTGAAGGACCTAGCAAACCCAATCCTTTTCAGAAGGACAGGTCAACCACATCAATGTGGAGGAAGTCTATGAAGAACCCGATGCTGCTGTCGGTAAGTTCAGACCAATTCCATCTCAGATTTGTACTCTTTGACACCGGTGCATCCCATTCATTCATATTCAAAGCATTTGTCGAAAAGAATGGGTTTATCCGAAACATAGGGTGTCCGATAAAAGTTAGCTCTCCGAGGGGATATGATAGTGAGTCTTGGATGCCGGGATCTAGTCATAGAGATCGGAAAACATAAGTTTCAAAGAACCTAATAATCCTAAATTCCCAAGGATTGGATGTAATTTTGGGAATGGATTGGATGGCTAAGCATGAGGGAGTACTAGATTGTGCAAATCGCACAATTTCACTCACAACCCCGCAGTAAGAGGATAACATTTAAGTCCAATTTTAAATCTAAAGGAGTAAGCTGAATTCTCTTAAGGGGTTAGTATGGACAAGAAGCTAATTGTGTGTGAGTATCCTGATGTGTTCCGGAAGAGTTACCAGAATGCCACCATAGAGATGTGGAGTTTATAATAGAATTGGTACCAGGATCTGGACCAAGGGCAAAAAGGCCTTATAAAATGTCATTGATCTTAACTTAAGGAACTCAAGAAACAACTTGGAGAACAATTGCGTAAAGGATTCATCCACCAAGTTCTTCATCTTGGGGAGCTCCAGTTTTGTTCAGAGAAAAGAGAGATAGAACTCAAAGACTATGCATAGATTACCGTTCTCTCAATGAGGTAACCATCAAGAACAAATATCCTTTGCCAAGAATCAATGACTTGTTTGATCAGCTAGAAGGAGCTTGTGTGTTCTCAAGATTGATCTTCGGTCGCTATTTTCAGCTCAAGATAAGAGAGCAAGACATACCTAAAACAGCATTTACCACGAGGTATGGATTGTATGAGTACACGTGATGCCTTTTGGATTAACCAACGCCCAAAGATACTTCATGAATATGATGAACAAAGTGTTCATGGAATTTCTCGACAAGTTTGTTGTTGTTTTCATCGATGACATCTTAGTCTACCCAAGAGCAAGGAAGAACATGAAAGACATCTACGCTGATACTTGAGAAACTAAGGAACATAAACTTTATGCCAAATTCAGCAAGTGTGAGTTTTGGTTAGAGGAAGTTGATTTCTTGGTCATGTTATGACAAAGGATGGTGTAGCAAGTGATCCTCGCCAAGGTTTCAGCCGTAATAATGGGAATCTCCTAAGAATGTAAAAGAGGTAATGAAGTTTCCTTTGGGAAGGTGTTACTGGAAGGTTCATTGAAATTTTTCTAAGGTTGCTAAACCAATGACGAATTGTTAAAGAAAGATAAGAAATTTGCTTGGTCCAAGGATGTGAACTCAGCTTTCAAGAACTAAAGAAGAGACTCGTGTCTACACCAGCTCAGGTTTACCAGATTTGGAAAAGGATTTGCAAGGTATTGTGATGCTTCGCATCAAGGATTAGGAGCCAGATTTATGCAAGGCGGAAAAGTTGTGGCTTATGCCTCGAGACAACTCAAAACTCATGAAGTAAATTATCCTACTCATGATTTAGAGTTAGCCATTGTCCATGCACTCAAAACATGGAGACATTACCTTTTGGGAAAACGTTGTGAAGTATTCACCGATCATAAAAGCTTGAAGTATATCTTCACCCGTAAGGAAATCAATATGAGACAACGAGATGGCTAGAACTTATCAAGGATTACGACTTGAGTTTGCAATACCACCCCAAAAGCAAATGTAGTAGCAGTATGCTCTAAGTCGTAAGGCGTTTGTAAATGGTCTTACCAAAGGTGAATTGCCCGATGATTTGTGTAAGCAATTCAAGGAACTCAGGTTGGAGATTGTGCTGTAGGACATCTCATGTCTTTGGATGTTCAACCCACTGCTGGATAAGATTAAAGAAGCCCAAAAGACTGGATAAAGAAATCAAGAGATTAAGGAAAGGATTAGCCAAGGGAAAGCTAAAAGTTTCCATATGGACGAACAAGGTACTTTATGGCACGAGAAACGATTTGTTCCACAAGATCCGAAATGCGGAAACTGATTCGCAAGAAGCCCATAACTCTCCGTATTCTATTCACCCGGAAACACCAAAATGTATATGGATATGAAAGAAAGATTTTGGTAGAACAATCTTAAAAGGGACATCGAACACATTGCTTTGTGTGATGTGTGTAGTAGAGTGAAAGCGAGCATCGAAACCAAAGGTTTGCTTCAACCAATGCCTATTCTCGAGTGGAAGTGGGAAAATATCAGATGGATTTCATTATCGGATTACCAAGGACCAGGTCGTGGGTATGATTCCATATGGGTAATAGTAGATCGCTTAACTAAAGTGGCTCATTTTATACCAGAAGACAACTTATACCAAGGCAAAGTTAGCCAAAATCTACATGAGCAGAATTGTATGCCTTCACGGTGTACCTAAGAGTATTGTGTCCGATAGAGGAACTCCACTTCTCACTTTTGGAGACAGCTTCATGAATCTCTAGGAACCAGGTTGGAATTCAGCAATCGCCATCCTCAAACCGATGGACAAACAGAAAGGACTAATCAAATTCTTGAAGACATGTTGAGGGCATGTGCCCTAGACTATGGAGCAAGTTGGGATGAAAGTCCGCCTTTACGCAGAAGTTTTCTTACAACAACAAATACCAATCTAGTATTGGGATGGCACCATTTGAGTTTCTATACGGAAGGAAGTGTACCACCCCATTGCTATGGAATGGTGTGGGAGAAAGAAGTTTGTTTGGACCAGACCTTATCAAAGACGCCAAGAAAAGGTCAAATTGGTTAGAGATGATTGAAGATAGCACAGCCTCGATGTAAAAGCTACGCAGATGCTAAGCGAGAGAAGTCACTAAGTTGGGGATAGAGCTTATCTTAGAGTATCACCACTGTGGAGTAAAAAGATTTGGAGTCAAAGGAAAGTTAGCACCAAGATATGTGGGACCATTCAACATTTTAAGTCCAAGGGAGAAGTCAGATATGAAATCGAATCGCCAAAGATCTTTACTAGCAAATTCATAATGTTTTTCATGTGAGCCACCAAGAAATGTCACCAGAAATGGAAGAAACATCTTTGAAAGATACCATATCTTTGGAAGAAGTTCAACTAGAAAGTGATCTCACCTATGAAGAAAAGCCTCAAGATTCTTGAAACCACGAAAGAGTCACAAGAACAAAGACTATCAAATTTTGTAAAGTACAATGGAATCATCATTCAAGAAGAAGCAACATGGGAAAGAGAAGATGATCTTCTAAAAGACCACCCTCACCTATTTGTTAGTTAATCCGAATCTCGAGGTAGATTCATTTTAAGGGGTTAGATTTGTAACATCTCAAAAATCATGTTTCAAAACTCATTCATTTCATTCTTCGCATCATTCATTCATATAGGGTTTTCTCAAAATCATTTAGAAGCATACACTTCTATGATTTCATGTGGGCAAATTGTCTCAATTGACCAACACCCTTTGGGATTTGATTGTCCACAATCTTGTTTGCTTACCACCATGGTTGGAAAGAATAGAGAAGCATTTAAACCCAGGATTCAAAATTTAGAAATATTTTCTAAACCCTATTCCAAATATTTGCAACTAGAGCAAATCGCTTATTTCAAAGACCCAAGCTTGACCAAGCCCTTGCTAGTAACCACATGGTCATCCGACTCATTTTGAACCCACGTAACCCCGCAAAAATCCCTAAAGAAGTTTGAATTCAAAAGGATTTGAATTCATATCAAATTCTATCCAGAAAATGAATTTAGAAAAGAAAAGACTTAACAAAGGAAAAGGTCACATGCCAGAATCTGCCCAAAGAAGCAGATCCAGCCCAAGAAGCCCACCCGGGATCTTCTTTACTTCTCTCACGCTGAGCCCACGCGCAGACAGACGCCGACAGTGACCCCACCGCACTCAAGGCTTCCTCACCGACAAAGTGCCTTCCACGCCACCGCCGCCTCCACCCGCATCGACCCGTTCATCCCCAAATCAACGCTGGCGCTTCGTGTTTAATTCGCGACGTCAATTCGATTTATTGGACGAGTGATTCTCGCCGTGACCAGGCTATAAGAACCCCTCTCGCCTCCTCTCTTCTCCTCAAACCCCAACCCAGAGCGCCACCAGGCTGTATTGCTCTCGAACCCGCCGTCTCCGGCGATCCGGGCGATTCCCGTGAGTCCAGAGTTCCTCCGCCTCGTTTCTGCAAACTGATTCAAGAATCGCACTTCTTTTAACACCTTCCGCTTGCTCTCGCATGGACCGTAGCTCGCAATATCATCGATTAGTCGCCACCGACGCACGCATTTAACTCCGCGAACTCTAGTGGTAAGCATGCATCGCCGAGCCTTCTAGTTCACGCAGACACGATTTCGCTTTGACGCTGTGAACCTAACCGTGTCATTATCTTGCCTTTGGGTGATTCACGCGACGCCCCGACGACCACCCGACGCCGCCACGAACTCCGGTGAGGAATCACAGCTGCCGAGCGCTTTGACCAACCGAGTACGATAAGCTTCGCCAGACCTCGAGCCCGGTGAGCTACCTCCTTCTCCTCGCTCGGGTCATCACGCCGTTGCATCGACGCCCGCCTGGCCGGTAGCCGCCGCCCGCCGCCGAGTAGTAGCAGCCGTTAGATTCGCATCAAGCGCTAGGATAGATCCACTTAACTCAAGCGGTGACGCGATCTGAGCCGCCAGTTTTCAATTAGATCCTACGGCTGTGGAGCTCGATCCAGGCGAACTGCACGGGCTAATAAGAATAAGACGCGGATAGGTTAGATCCAGAATAGAATTTAAAACTGTAAATTTGATCCAAATTCAAATGCCTATATCTTTTGAATGCCACGTTGAATTTTGCAAACTTTATACCGTTGATTCAGAAAACAAGACCTTTCTGCCTATCCTTTTGTTTAGCATATAGTAACCATTAGATGTGCTAAAATTGCAGAGACTTGTTTAAAGCCATTTTGAGTTTAGATTTAGTTTAGTATTTTGTTTTAGGGTTATATAAGTTGTCTTGGCTATTTTGTGACTTGTTTAGTTTCTGTATTCATGCACTTGCTTGGTTGAGTTTTCAAAATCATCACTTGGTAGATTCATGCATGCATGCATTCATACTATTTTCTTGTTTGTATATATTTGTGTGTAATTGTGTGCTCCAACTTTGTGTGTAGATTTTGCTAGTGATTGTGATTGTGATAGTGCTACTCCACACTACCAAGGCAAGTGATATCATCATGAATATTCCATTCCTATATTTTATATATGCATTAGTATTATTTTCTAAGTATAGGACTTGCATGAGTTTTTGCTAAGAACAAGCTATGCTTTGGGAAAACCTATTAGGTAAAGCCTTAGTGAAAATTTCCTAAGTCAAGATCCTATTACTATCATGCTTAGCCTAGCTACTAGAAAACAAGGGTGGTTTATACATTCACACTATGGAAAAATATTCTAAGTCTAAGGACTTGTTTTTTATTTAACAAAACAACTAAGTTAATGAATCACCGGTGGAATGGAAAGATTGGTTATGTTGAGTGGTTACACAAGGCCAGGGTACCGTGAACCTTGTGTATCTCACTTGTGGATGGCCACCTAGGAACAAAGAGATTTGAGTTGTCAAATGTTGAGAAGCTTCAAGTGCAACCACTTGGTAATATGGGCTCTGCCATGATCTTAGGATGCTGGAACTTAGTCTCTTGGACAGTGGGTGGTAGATGGGTTGATAGGTTGGAGCGCGTCCATTTGACTAAGGAAAGGCTACTGAAGGATCATGTCTTGGGAAACCAAGGCTTGTGGGGAAAGTGCACCACCTCTGCAGAGTGTAAAACCTAAGTACTTAGCCATGTCCCTGGTAAAGGACAATTTGAGCATCAAGACATGGAAACTTCAAGAATCTCATCACTCCAATTTCTAAATAAAACTTGTGGTGAACAAGGTTAAAGGATCTTCAGACTTTGATTGGTAGATGCCCTGAGTGGATCTTCAGTCTGATTGGTAGATACCTTGGGATGTACTTTGTCAAGCAAAAATTTAGTGTTTTCAAAAAGTAGGAAAAATCTATTTTGAGCAATGCAAGCCTAAGCTCCACCAGCCAAATGCATATAGTATTATAGTCCACTTAAATATATACTAAGGTATCACTTGCCAATACTATTCCAAAGTATTGACCTCTGGGTCAGAACTTATGATGTTGCAGGTTACTCGATGATGATTAGAGTCATGAGTCTACACTCAACATGCTTGGGTGGCACATGAAGATGAAGACTTATGTTTATTTACATATTACATAAACTCTTGTACTAGGCCTTTGGCCATGAGTTGTAAAAAGACTATGTTTTATCTCCGAATGACTGTAATAAACGACCTTTGTATCTGTGGTACTTCATCTTAAATCAGATGCTAGCAATGATCCAGTGGACTAGCATTGCAATCACAGGATCTTTTCCTTTAATAAGGAGGATCTTACAATCAACCATTGGTCATTGCATGTGTGTTCTTTTCCACAAACCACATATGGATCAACCAGTGTTAATTGCATTTGTTTACTTACAACAAACCACACATGGAACAACTAGTGGTCATCAGATGTGTGTTCTTTCCACAAACCACACATGGATCAAGTAGTGTCATTGCATGTTTGTTCTTTCCACAAACCACCTTTGGATCAACCAGGGTCATTGCATGTGTTCTTTCACAAACCACATATGGATCAACCAGTGGTCATTGCATGTGTGTTCTTTCCACAAACCACACATGGATCAACTAGTGGTCATTGCATGTGTGTTCTTTCCACAAACCACACATGGATCAATTAGTGTTATTGCATGTGTGCTCTTTTCACAAACCACATGTGAACCCACTAGAGTTATTGCATGTGTGTTCTTATACTAAAACCAACACTAGAGTCATTGATGTGTGTTCTTTCCACAAACCACATATGGCTCAACCAAAGGGTCATCAGATGTGTGTTCTTTCCACAAACCACACATGGATCAACCAAAGGTCATTGCATGTGTGTTCTTTTCCACAAACCACATATGGATCAACCAGTGTCATTGCATGTGTGTTCTTTCCATGATACACATATGGATCCATTTGAGTCATTGCATGTTTGTTCTTATACTAAAACGACAAACTAGCACTAGAGTCATCAACAGGTGTGTTCTTTTTCCACAAACCACACATGGATCCACTAGTGTCTTTGTATGTGTGTTCTTATACTAAAACCAATACTAGAGTCATTGCATGTGTGTTCTTTTCCACAAACCACATATGGATCAACCAGTGGTCATTGCATGTGTGTTCTTTCCACAAACCACATATGGATCAACTAGTGTCATTGCATGTGTGTTCTTTACATGATACACATATGGATCCATTTGAGTCATTGCATGTTTGTTCTTATACTAGAACGACAAACTAGCACTAGAGTCATCGCATGTGTGTTCTTTTCCACAAACCATACATGGATCCACTAGACTCATTGCATGTGTGTTCTTTCCACAAACAACTTATGGATCAACCAAAGGGTCTTGCATGTGTGTTCTTTTCCACAAACCACATATAGATCAACCAAAGGGTCATTGCATGTGTGTTCTTATACTAAAACTAGCACTAGAGTCATTGTATGTGTGTTCTTTTCACAAACCACTTATGGGTCCACCAAGATTCATTGCATGTGTTATTTTCACAAACAACATATGGATCCACCATGGTCAATGCATGTGTGTTCTTTCCACAAACCACTTATGGATCAACCAAAGGGCCATTGCATGTGTGTTCTTTCCACAAACCCCAGATGGATCAACTAGTGTCATTGCATGTGTGTTCTTTCCACAAACCACATATGGATCCATTTGAGTCATTGCATGTTTGTTCTTATACTAAAACCACAAACCAGCACTAGACTCATTGCATGTGTGTTCTTTCCACAAACCACACATGGATCAACTGGTCTCATTGCATGTGTGTTCTTTTCCACAAACCACACATGGATCCATTTGAGTCATTGCATATTTGTGTTGGAATTATGCCCTAGAGGCAATAATAAAGATGTTATTATTATAATTTTGTTCATGATAAAGTTTATATTCCATGCTAGAATTGTATTAAGCTGAAACATTAATACTTGTGTGGTTTGTGAACAACACCGTGTCCCTAGTACGCCTCTATGGACTAGCTCATTGATCAATGATGGTTAAGGTTTCAACCATAGACATGAGTTGTCAATTGATAATGAGATCATATCATTGAGAATGATGTGGTGGATAGACCCAAACTAAGCAAAGCTATTAGATCGTTTCATCGTGTTCGCCTTTTCAAGCTTTTCTCATGTCAAATATTGTATTCCTTAGACCATGAGATAATACAACTCCCTGGTATCCAAGAAAGCTTTGAGGTCATCAAACGTCATCCTATGAAAGGGTGATCATAAAGGTGTCTCTCGTGTGATCGGAAAGTATCTCATGGGTTGTATGTATCGAGATGGAATTTGTCCCTCCCAAGCCTGAGAGATATACTTCGGCCCACCGTGTGAATCGATATCAACACCGCTTGCAAGCATGTGGTTAAGGAGTTAATCACAAAGTAATATCGGATTACGGAACGAGTAAAGTATTTTACGTGAACTAGATTGAACTAGGTATGACGATACCAACGATCGAATCTCGCAAGTAAAATATTGAGACGAAGGGAATATATATATGGGATTGATTGAATCCTGGCATCATGATTCATCCGATATGATCATCGATGAATGTGTGGGAGTCAATATGGGTGCCTGCACTGTTGATTATTGATAGAAGATCATGTCTCAGATATTCTCGAACTCCAGGGTCACACACTTAACGGTCTGGATGCTAGGATAGATTGGATAATTGGTTTATGAATTTTTGTTCGTAGTCTCGGATGGGATCCGGATATCACGAGAGGTTCCGGAATGGTCCGAGAATAAGATTCATATAAGGCAAAGGCAGTTTTGGAGTTCGGAATTGTTCTATTAATCGGTATTGTACCTAAGCTTTAGAACCTTCCTAAGGGGGCCAACGTGGTCCCACCTTCCGGGAGGGGCATGGGCCTATGAGGGTGTCCCGCCGTGATTAGGGGCACAAGGCCCCATAGGGCCCAGCCGATTCTAGATAGATTTAACTGCTTAAATCTAGAGATAGAATTTCAGATAAGGAAAGTTTAAATCGCTTAAACCGGAGATAGAACCCCATCCCCCCACTCCTCCTTATCCCTTGTCGCCGCCCAAGGCTTGGAGGAGGGGCTGGCCGCCTCCCCTCTATATATAGAGGGCTAGGGCGCCTCCCTACACACCTTCCCTCCAAGCCCTAGTAGCCCTGCCGCCTTCCTCTCTCCCTCCCGCTTGTAGGCGAAGCCTCACGCAGAAATTCTCCACCATATACACCACGCCGCTGCTGTAGATCCAATTCATCTCTCCACCCTACTTGCTGGTCCGAGGAAGGAGGAGACGCCGAGGTGCTGCACGCAGTATCTCACGGAGGCACCGCCACTTGTGGTGCTAGATCGGATCGGATCGCAGGAGGAGAAGCTTAGTACGACTACATCACCCACGCTCCGATGAACGCTCACAAGCGGTAATCTTCAAGGGTATGAAGATCTAATCCAATCTCTCGCTGTTTGCATCTCCTAGATTATATCTTTGGCTTTCCTTCGCTCGCTCAGAGAAAATTTTGATTTACTATGCCGCAAAACCCATCGCTGGTATCGAGCCAGATCTATGCGTAGATGTGATTCACGAGTAGAACGCAACATGGTTGTTATGCGCGCTGATGTTTTCTGTTGCAAGCCTCTTGTTTGTGTTCTTCTTATGACGCGATAGTGAGATTGAAGCGGTCCAGTGCCAATCCTTACGCGACGCCGTCATGTAGACCGGCTCCGCACTTGACGTGTGGCTTGTTCCACACATGCGGCCGGTGGATGCCGGCTTCACTATAGTTGTCATGGGATTAACACCGAGTTTGGCAACCATAATATCACCGCTGTGGCTTTCCGTAGGTAAGAATCGCTCTTCAGCATCTACTCCCATAAGCTTATCGTAAAACATGCAACAACAAAGTAGAGGCGCCTAACTTGTTTTTGCAGGAGTGTTTTCGCGATATGGTATGACCCAAGATGTGATGTGTATATTGTATGCGATGATCATGTTTTGTAATGTTTCATGACTTGCATGTCGATGAGTACACAACCGCAGAGCCATATGGTTGTCTTTATAATTGTGTATGACCCATGAAGTCAACTTCTTATACGCCATGTAATAGCTTTACTTTATCGCTAAGTAGTTAGCAATAGTTGTAGTTGCTATTCGTGGTGGAGGCAATCATGGTGAAGTGATGGAGATCATGTCGAACGCACAAGATGGAGATCATTGCGCCAAGATTGGCTATACCATGTCACATAAAGTTATATGCATGTGATGTTTATCCTTTATGTATCTTATTATGCTTAGATCGTGATTCAGAGCATTATAAGATGATTCCTCACTTAAAGATCAAGATAAAACTGTGTTCTCCCCAAGTATGCACCGCTATGAAAGTTCGTCGTGTCCAAGCATCACGTGATGATCGGGTGCTATAGACTCTACGCCACATACAACGGGTGCAAGCCGCTTTGCACACGCTGAAATACTTGGGTCTAACTCGACGAGCCTAGTATGTATGCATGGCCTCGTAACACAAGAACCGAAAGGTTAAGCATGAGTCATATGAATGATATGATCGACACTTCGCTGTCCACCATTGAAACCACATCTCTTCTCGTGATGATCGGATTAGGTGTGGTGAATTTGGATCGTGTTCACTAAACAACTTGAGGGATGTTGAATTTAGTGGAGTTCATCTAGTAATTTGATTAAGTTGAACTATTTATCATGAACATAGTCTAAATTGTACTTGCAAATACAGAGATCACATGGCCAAGTCCAACTTCAACTTCAATGTTTTTTCGAGATAGAAAAGCTTAGAAACAATGGGTCTAATCTCACCAAATGGTTCCGCATTCGAGAATCATTCTCATGGCGACAAAAGGACTATGTCCTTGAGAAAGCGCTTAGGTGACGCCTCGCTATAGATGATGCTACTAATGAAAAAAGCTGTTTATCGGGCTAAGGATGATTATGATTTGATTAAGATCGCCATGTTGTATGCTATGGAATCGGATCTTCAAAATCGCTTTTGAGGAGTTCGCCGCCCTTTGAGATTCTCGAGGAGCTGAAAAACATGTTTTGACTCAAGCCCGCTCGAGAGATATGAGATCTCTAAGAAATTCTTTAACTACAAGATGGAGGAAGGGAGTTCCGTTAGTGAGCACGCCATTAAGATGTTCTGCCACACTCAACGCCTTGAGCAATCGGATCGCAAGATTCCGTGAGGAGCTCAAGATTGACACTCCTAGCTGCAAAAGTTTTGTAGTTGATCACAATCAGATTGGTTCCACTGATATGATCACCGAGCTCTTTGCTAAGATGAAAGTAGCGAGGTGAACATCAAAAGAATAATCATGTGTCGATGGTCAACAAGCCCCCCACCTTAAGAAAGGTAAGGGTGCAAGGAAGCCCTTCAAGAAAGGCGGCGGTAAGCGTTGCCCTCGCTGAGAAGAAGCTCAAGTCTGGTCCTAAGCTGGACATCGAGTGCTTTATTGCAAGGACAAGGGTCATCGAAGCTTAACCGTCCAAGTACTTAGCGGACAAGAAGGCTGGCACCATCAAAGGTATATTTGATATACATGTTATTGATGTTTTCTTACTAGCCCTCGCTAGAAGTGCCCGGGTATTTGATAATCGTTCGCTTGCTAATATTTGTAACTCAAACAGAGCTACTAATAGACGCCATTTTAGGGATGAGGTGACGATGCGCGCTGGCAACGGATCAAGAGTTGATGTGATGGGTCCAAGAAGACGCTTCTCCTTAGTTTTACCTTCGGGATTAGTTTTAAACCTTAATAAGTGTTATTATGTGCATGTGTTGAGCATGAACATTATTTCTGGATCGGTTTATTGCAAGACGGTTATTCATTTAAATCGGAGAATAATGGTTGTTCTATTTATATGAGTAACATCTTTTATGGTCATGCACCTATTGTGAATGGTTTATTTCTTCTAAATCTCGAAAGGGATGAAACACACATCCATAACATTGAGGCTAAGAGATGCAAAGTAGATTGTGATAATACTACTTATTTGTGGCAATCGTTGTTCAGGTCATATTGGTGTAAAGTATGAAGAAACTCCATTCGATGGACTTTTGAGTCTCTTGATTTTGAATCATTTGACACATGCGTAACCATGCCTCATGGGCAAGATGATCAAACCCGCTTCTCCCAGATGATGGAGCGAGCAACGGACTTGTTGGAAATCATACATACCGATGTATGCGGACCGATGAGTGTTTCGACGCCGGTGATATCGCTATTTTCTCACTTTACCGATGACTTGAGTAGATATGGGTATATCTATTTAATGAAACATAAATCTGAAACGCTTGAAAAGTTCAAAGAATTTCAGAATGAAGTGGAGAACCATCGTAATGTAAAGATTAAGTTTCTACGATCCGATCATGGGGCGAATATTTGAGTTATGATTTTCTCACGCATCTCAAAGCAAGTGGAATCGCTTCAACTCACGCCACCTTTAACACCACAACAAGAATGGTGTGTCCAAACGAATCGAACCCTATTAGATATGGTCCGATCGATGATGTCTCTTATGATTTGCCGCTATCATTTTGGGGTTATGCATTAGAAACCGCCGCATTCACTTTAAATAGGGCTCCATCTAAACCGCTGAGACGACACCGTATGAACTGTGGTTTGGTGCTAAACCTAAGTTGTCGCTTAAAGTTTGGGGATGCGGTTTACGCCAAGAAGTTGATGCCGGACAAGCTCTAACCCAAAGCGAGAAGTGCGCCTTCATAGGATACCCTAAGGAAACTATTGGGTATACCTTCTATCACGTAACCAAGGCAAAGTTTTTGTCAGAAGAACGGTTCCTTTCTTGAGAAGGAGTTTCTCTCGAAAGAAGTGAGTGGGAGGAAAGTAGAGCTAGACGAGGTTACTGAACCTTCTCTTGAATTGGAGAGTAGCGCAGACCTGAAATTGTTCCAATGCCTGCACCAACAATAGAGGAAGCTAATGACAAGGATCATGAAGTTTTGACGATGTCACATCGAACGTCGCAGTCGACAAGGTCGCTGCCCCTCCCGAGTGGTACGGCAACCTGCCTCGACTGCCTTGTTAGTAGAAGACGGAACCCACGAACCATGAGGAAGCGATGATGAGCTGCATCGAGAAATGGCTAGAAGCCATGAAATCCGAATTGGGATCCATGAGCGAAAACCAAGTATGGACTTTGGTGGACCCTCCTAGCGACCGAAAGGCTGTTGAGTGCAAATGGATCTTCAAGAAGAAAACGGACGCGGATGGTAATGTTACCGCCTATAAAGCACGGCTTGTTGCGAAAGGTTTTCGACAAGTTCAAGGTGTTGACTACGGCGAGACTTTCTCTCCCGTAGCGATATTTAAGTCCATTCGGATTTTATTAGCGATTGCCGCTTCATGATTATGAAATATGGCAAATGGATGTCAAGATCGCTTTCCTCAATGGCAACATTGATGAAGAGTTGTATATGATGCAACCCAAGGTTTTGTCAATCCTAAGGATGCTGATAAAGTATGCAAACTTCAGCTGCTCCATTTATGGGTCAAGCAAGCATCTCGGAGTTGGAACCTCCGCTTTTGATCAAGTGATTAAGAGCTTTGATTTGTTCCAAATTTCACGTAAGCTTGCATCTACAAGAAAGTGAGTGGGAGCTCATGACGCTTCTCGGTACTATATGTGGATGACATATTGATTATTGGAAATGACATCAACATGCTTAACGATGTGAAGAGTTATTTGAACAAATGTTTTTCAATGAAAGACCCAGGTGAAGCTGCTTATATATTAAGTATAAAAATCTATAGAGATAGACAAAGACGCCGATAGCTTTAAGCCGTAGTACATACCTAGACAAAGTTCTGAAAAGGTTCGTAATGGATAAGGCATTGAAAGGTTCAAGGCCTATGTTGTCGTGTAAGATATTGAGCAAGGCTCAAAGGTCCGCCACTAGAATGATAGGGAAGCTATGAGCAAAGTGCCTTATGCCCCGCCATAGGTTCCATCATGTATGCCATGCTATGTACTAGACCGGATGTGTCCAATGCTCTTAGTTCGACGAGCAGATATCAAAGTGATCCAGAGTGGAACATCGACAGCCGTGAAGAACATCCTAAGGTACCTAAATAGACTAAAGAAATGTTCTAGTCTATGGGGTGATGAACATCATAAAGGTTACGTCGATGCTAGTTTGACTAATCGGTTAAGGATGATTCTAAATCTCGCATGTAATGGTATATTTTGAATGGAGGAGCTTGAGTCGAGAAGTCGCAAGCAAAGCGTGTGGTCGCTGGATCTACAAGAGAAGGAATACATGGTCAGTCATATGTCAAGTGAAGGAGTTTGACTGAAACTTCATCATCGAAGCTTACGGTTCCAAGTGCATTGACCCACTAGAGATATTAGGTGACAACACCGCGCCATAAAGACTCGCTAAGGAACCAAGATATCATCCAAAGACCAAGCATATCAACTGCAAGTTTCATATAATCCGAGATTATATAGCAGATGGAGATCCAAGATTAGCAGTACATACAGATCTGAATGTCGCAGATCCATTGACTCAAACCTCTTCCACGTAAAATATGATCAAACCTCGTTGCCATGGGTGTGAGATTGTTGCCAAATGTAAACTAGATTATTGATTCTAGTGCAAGTGGGAGATCGTTGGAATTATGCCCTAGAGGCAATAATAAAGATGTTATTATTATAATTTGTTCATGATAAAGTTTATATTCCATGCTAGAATTGTATTAAGCGAAACATTAATACTTGTGTGGTTTGTGAACAATCGTCCCTAGTACGCCTCTATGGACTAGCTCATTGATCAATGATGGTTAAGGTTTCCAAACATAGACATGAGTTGTCAATTGATAATGAGATCATATCATTGAGAATGATGTGGTGGATAGACCCAAACTAAGCAAAGCTATTAGATCGCTTTCATCGTGTTCGCCTTTCATGTAAGCTTTTCTCATGTCAAATATTGTATTCCTGAGACCATGAGATAATACAACTCCTGGTATCTAAGAAAGCTTTGAGGTCATCAAACGCCATCCTATGAAAGGGTGATCATAAAAGGTGTCTCTCGTGATCGGAAAGTATCTCATAATTGTATGTATCGAGATGGAATTTGTCCCTCCTAAGCTCGGAGAGATACTTCCCACTCGTAATTCGATATCAACACCGCTTGCAAGCATGTGGTTAAGGAGTTAATCACAAAGTAATATCGGATTATTTAACGAGTAAAGTATTTTGCCGTGAACGAGATTGAACTAGGTATGACGATACCAACGATCGAATCTCGCAAGTAAAATATCGCAGACGAAGGGAATATATATGGGATTGATTGAATCTCGCATCGTGGTTCATCCGATATGATCATCGATGAATGTGTGGGAGTCAATATGGGTGCTCTAATTCCCCGTTGATTATTGATAAAGATCATGTCTCGAGATATTCTCGAATCTCAGGTCACACACTTAACGTGGTCTCACGCTAGGATGTATTGACAATTGGTTTATGAATTTTGTTCGAGTCTCGGATGGTATCCGGACATCACGAGAGGTTCCGAATGGTCCTGAGAATAAGATTCATATAAGGCAAAGGTAGTTTTGGAGTTCTAATTGTTCCGGATTAATCGGTATTGTACAGAAGCTTTAGAACCTTCCTAAAGGGGCCAACGTGGTCCCACCTTCCCGGAGGGGGCATGGCCTATGAGGGAGTGTCCTGGCAGACAATAGGGGCACAAGGCCCCATAGGGCCCAGCCGATTCTAGATAGATTTAACTCGCTTAAATCTAGAGATAGAATTTCTAGATAAGGAAAGCTTTAAATCGTTTAACCGGAGATAGAACCCTATCCCCCCACTCCTCCTTATCCCTTGGCTGCTGCCCAAGGCTTGAGGAGGGGTTAGGCTGGCCGCCTCCCCTCTATATATAGAGGGCTAGGGCGCCTCCCTACACACCTTCCCTCCAAGCCCTAGTAGCCCTCGCCGCCTTCCTCTCTCCCTCTCGATTGTAGGTGAAGCCTGCTGAAATTCTCCACCATATACACCGCCGTCAGCTTGTAGATCCAATTCATATTCCACCCTACTTGTTGGTCCGAGGAAGGAGGAGACGCCGAGGTGCCGCATCGCAGTATCTCTACTTGAGGCACCGCCACTTGTGGTGCTAGATCGGATCGGATCGCGAGGAGGAGAAGCTTAGTACGATTACATCACCCACGCTCCGATTTAACGTTCCAGCGTAATCTTCAAGGGTATGAAGATCTAATCCAATCTCTCTGTTTGCATCTCCTAGATTAGATCTTGGCTTTCCTTCTATTCGCCCGTGAGAAAATTTTGATTTACTATGTCATGGAAAAACCCATCAATTTGTTCTTGTACTAAAAACCACAAACCCAAGACTAGAGTCATTGCATGTGCGTTTTTTTCCACAAACCACACATGGATCCACTAGACTCATTGCATTTGTGTTCTTTTCCATAAACAACTTATGGATCAAACTGGGTCTTTGCATGTGTTTTATTTCCACAAACCACATATGGATCAACTAGTGGTCATTGCATGTGTGTTCTTTCCACAAACCACATATGGATCAACCAGTGTCATTGCATGTATGTTCTTTCCACGAACCACATATGGATCCATTTGAGTCATTGCATGTTTGTTCTTATACTAAAACCACAAACCAGCAATAGAGTCACAGATGTGTTCTTTTTCCACAAACCACATGGATCCACTAGACTCATTGCATGTGTGTTCTTTTCCACAAACAACTTATGGATCAACCAGTGGTCTTTGCATGTGTGTTCTTTTCCACAAACCACATATGGATCAACCAGTGGTCATTGCATGTGTATTCTTATAATAAACTAGCACTAGAGTCATTGCATGTGTGTTATTTTCCACAAACCACATATGGATCAACGAGTGGTCATTGCATGTGTGTTCTTTCCACAAACCACATATGGATCAACCAGTGTCATTGCATGTGTGTTCTTTCCACAAACCACACATGGATCAACTAGTGGTCATTGCATGTGTGTTCTTTCCAAAACCACACATGGATCAAGTAGTGTCATCATGTGTGTTCTTTCCACAAACCACATATGGATCAACCAAGGGTCATTGCATGTGTGTTCTTTCACAAACCACATATGGATCAACTAGTGGTCATTGTATGTGTGTTATTTCCACAAACCACACACGGATCAACTAGTGGTCATTGCATGTGTGTTCTTTCCACAAACCACACATGGATCAAGCAAAGGTCATTGCATGTATGTTCTTTTCACAAACCAGATGTGAACCCACTAGAGTCATTGCATGTGTGTTCTTAACCAACACTAGAGTCATTGCATGTGTGTTCTTTCCACAAACCACACATGGATCAACCAGTGGTCATGGCATGTGTGTTCTTTTCCGCAAACCGCACATGGATCAAGCAGTTTCATTGCATGTTTGTTCTTTCCAAAAACCACATATGGATCAGCCAGTGGTCATTGCATGTGTGTTCTTTTCACAAAACCACATATGGATCAACCAGAGTCATTGCATGTGTGTTCTTTTCCACAAACCACACATGGATCCACTAGACTCATTGCATGTGTGTTCTTATACTAAAACCAACACTAGAGTCATTGCATGTGTGTTCTTTTCATAAACCACACATGGATCCACCACTAGAGTCATCGCATGTGTGTTCTTATACTAAAACTAGCACTAGAGTCATTGCATGTGTGTTCTATCCATATACCACTTATGGATCGACCAGTGGTCATTGCATGTGTGTTCTTTCCATACCCCACACCTGGATCAAGAAGTGTCATTGCATGTGTGTTCTTATACTAAAACCAACACTAGAGTCATTGCATGTGTTTTATTTCCACAAACCCCACATGGATCAACCACTACAGTCATTGCATGTGTGTTCTTTCCACAAACCACACATGGATCCACCACTGTCATAGCATGTGTGTTCTTCCCACAAACCACACACCTGATCAACAAGTGGTCATTGCATGTGTGTTATTTTCACAAACCACACATGGATCCATTAGAGTCATTGCATGTGTGTTCTTATACTAAAACTACCACTAGAGTCATTGCATGTGCGTTCTTTCCACAAACCACTTATGGAACCACAAGAGTTCATAGCATGTGTGTTATTTTCACAAACAACATAAGGATCCACAACTGCCATTTCATGTGTGTTCTTTTCACAAACCACTTATGGATCCACCAGTGTCATTGCATGTGTGTTCTTCCACAAACCACATATGGATCAACCAGTGTCATTGCATGTGTGTTCTTTCCACAAACCACATATGGATCCATTTGAGTCATTGCATGTGTGTTCTTTTACTAAAAACAACAACTAGAGTCATTGAAATGTGTTTTTTTCCACATACCACACATGGATCCACTAGTGTCATTGCATGTGTGTTCTTTTCCACAAAACCACATATGGATCCATTTGACTCATTGCATGTGTGTTCTTATACTAAAACTAGCACTAGAGTCATTGCATGTGTGTTCTATCCACAAACCACATATGGATCCACAGTGTCATTGCATGTGTGTTCTTTTTACAAACCACACATGGATCCACCAAGTGGTCATTGCATGTGTGTTCTTTCCACAAACCACATATGGATCCACCAGTGGTCATTGCATGTGTGTTTTTTTCCATAAACCACTTATGGATCCACAGTCATTGCATGTGTGTTCTTTCCACAAACCACACATGGATCAACCACTGATGTCATTGCATGTGTGTTACTTTTACAAACCACACATGGATCAACCACTAGAGTCATTGCATGTGTGTTCTTTCACAAACCACATATGGATCCAGCAGTGTCATTGCATGTGTGTTCTTTTCCAAAAACCACATATGGATCAACCAGTGGTCATTGCATGTGTGTTCTTTCAACATACCACATATGGATCAACCAGTGTCATTCATGTGTGTTCTTTCCACAAAGTTGTGTGTTCTTGAGACCCACATGGTTCCATTTGTGTCATTGCATGTGTGTCCTTTGTACTAAAACCACAACAAGAGTCATTGCATGTGTATTCTTTTCACATACCACATATGGATCCACTAGAGTCATTGAAATGTGTGTTCTCTTCACAGACCACATGGATCCACCAGTGTCATTTCATGTGTGTTCTTTTCCACAAACAACATATGGAGTCATTGCATGTGTGTTCTTTTCACATACCACATATGGATCCACCAGTGTCATTGCATGTGTGCTCTTTTCACAATCCACCTATGGATCCATTTGTGTCATTGCATGTGTGTCCTTTTAGTAACAACAACTAGAGTCATTGAAATGTGTGTTCTTTTCACATACCACCTATGGATCCACAGTGTCATTGCATGTGTGTTCTTTTCCACAAACAACCAAGTCATTGCAATGTGTGTTCTCTTGAGAGACCACACATGGATCAACAGTGGTCATTGCATGTGTGTTCTTTTCACTAACAACACATGGATCAAGTCATTGCATGTGTGTTCTTACATACCACATATGGATCCACAGTGTCATTCAATGCATGTGTGTTCCTAGACTAAAACTGTTCACAGACCAGCACTAGAGTCATTGCATGTGTGTCTTTTCCACAAACCACACATGGATCCACAGTCATTGCATGTGTATTCTTTTCCACATACCACATATGGATCCACAGTGTCATTGAAATGTGTGTTCTTTTTCACAAACCACATATGGATCCACCAGTGTCATTTCATGTGTTCTTTTAGTAACAACAACTAGAGTCATTGAAATGTGTGTTCTTTTCACGTACCACCTATGGATCCACCAGTGTCATTGCATGTGTGTTCTTTTCACATACCACATATGGATCCACAGTGTCATTGAAATGTGTGTTCTTTCCAGAGACCACACATGGATCCACCTGTGTCATTTCATGTGTGTTCTTTTCACTAACCACACATGGATCAAGAGTCATTGCATGTGTGTTCTTTTCACAGACCACATATGGATCCACCAGTGTCATTGCATGTGTGTTCTTTCACAATCCACCTATGGATCCACAGTGTCATTGCATGTGTGTCCTTTTTAGTAACAATAACTAGAGTCATTGAATGTGTGTTCTTTTCACATACCACACATGGATCCACTAGTGTCATTGCGTGTGTCTTCTTTTTACAAAACAACCAATGTCATTGAATGTGTGTTCTTTTGAGAGACCACATATGGATCCACCAGTGTCATTGCATGTGTGTTCTCTTCACTAACCACATATGGATCGTGTCATTGCATGTGTGTTCTTTTCACATACCACATATGGATCCACCAGTGTCATTGCATGTGTGTTCTTTTCACAATCCACATATGGATCCAACAGTGTCATTGCATGTGTGTTCTTTTACTAACAACAAGCACTAGAGTCATTCCATGATTGTTCTTTTACACACCACATATGGATCCACAGTGTCATTGCATGTGTGTTCTTTTACTAACAACAACAACCAGTCATTTGCATGTGTGTTCTTTTCAGACCACATATGGATCCACCAGTGTCATTGCATGTGTGTTCTTTTAGTAACAACAACTAGAGTCATTGCATGTGTGTTCTTTTCACATACCACATATGGATCCACCAGTGTCATTGCATGTGTTCTTTTTTACAAACCACCTATGGATCAACCAGAGTCATTGCATGTGTGTTCTTTTCACATACCACATATGGATCAACTAGTGGTCATTCAAATGTGTGTTCTTTTTACAATCCACACATGGATCCACAGTGTCATTGCATGTGTGTTCTTTTTATACCAACCAGAGTCATTGCATGTGTGTTCTTTTCAGAGACCACATGTGGATCCACCAGCGTCATTGCATGTGTGTTCTTTTACTACCAACACTAAAGTCATTGCATGTGTGTTCTTTCACATACCTCATGTAGATCCACCAGTGTCATTGCATGTGTTTTTTTTTAGTAACAACACCAGAGTCATTGAATGTGTGTTCTTTTCACATACCACATATAGATCCACTATGTCATTGCATGTGCTCTTTTTACTAACAACAACTAGAGTCATTGCATGTGTGTTCTTTTCACATACCAGATATGGATCCACCAGTGTTATTTCATGTGTGTTCTCTTCAGAGACCACACATGGTTCCACCAGTGTCATTGCATGTGTTCTCTTTAGTATGGATCAACCAGAGTCATTGCATGTGTGTTCTTTTCACATACCACATATGGATCCACAGTGTCATTGCATGTGTGTTCTTTTAGTAACAATCTATGGATCCACCAGTCATTGCATGTGTGTTCTTTTTATACCACATATAGACAGAGTCATTGAAATGTGTGTTCTTTTTCCATAGACCACACATGGATCCACTAGTGTCATTTCATGTGTGTTCTTTTCAGTAACAACATATGGATCCACTAGTAGTCATTGCATGTGTGTTCTTTCACATACCACCTATGGATCCACCAGTGTCATTCCATGTGTGTTCTTTTGAGTAAAACATGCACTAGAGTCATTGAATGTGTGTTATTTTCACTAACCACCTATGGATCAACCAGTGTCATTGCATGTGTGTTCTTTTCACAATCCACATATGGATCCACCAGTGTCATTGCATGTGTGCTCTTTTACTAACCACCTGGATCCAGTGTCATTCCATGTGTGTTCTTTTTAGTAACCACACATGGATCAAGATGTCATTGAATGTGTGTTCTTTTACTAACCACCTATGGATCAACCAGTGTCATTGCATGTGTTCTCTTCACAATCCACATGGATCCCACAGTGTCATTGCATGTGTGTTCTTTTACTAACAACACAGAGTCATTGCATGTGTGTTCTCCTCACATACCACATGGATCCACTAGTGTCATTAAATGTGTTCTTTTTACTAACAACATGGATACACTAGTGTCATTGCATGTGTGCTCTTTTCACAATCCACCTTTGGATCAACCAGTGTCATTGCATGTGTGTTCTTTTCACATACCACATATGGATCAACGAGAGTCATTGAATGTGTGTTCTTTTCACAATCCACATATGGATCCACTAGTGTCATTAAATGTATGTTCTTTTCACTAACAACATGGATACACTAGTGTCATTGCATGTGTGTTATTTTCACATACCACATATGGATCCACCAGTCATTGCATGTGTGTTCTTTTCACATACCACATATGGATCCAGTAGTGTCATTGAATGTGTGTTCTTTTCACAATCCACCTATGGATCCTCCAGTCTCATTGGATGTATGTTCTTTTCACTAACAACAACCAGTGTCATTGCATGTGTGTTCTTTTCACATACCACATATGGATCCACCAATGCCATTGCATGTGTGCTCTTTTCACAATCCACCTAACAATCTACCAGTGTCATTGCATGTGTGTTCTTTTTTCACATACCACCTATGGATCCACTAGTCTCATTGCATGTGTGTTATTTTTAGTAAAAAAACCAGAGTCATTGCATGTGTGTTCTTTTCACATACCATATATGGATCCACCAGTGTCATTGAAATGTGTGTTCTCTTCAGAGACCACACATGGATCCACCAGTGTCATTGCATGTATGTTCTTTTGACTAACAACAGCTAGAGTCATTGCATATGTGTTCTTTTCACATACCACATATGGATCCACCAGTGTCATTGCATGTGTACTCTTTTCACAATCCACCTATGGATCCACCAGTGTCATTGCATGTGTGTTCTTTTTACTAACAACAACTAGAGTCATTGAAATGTGTGTTCTTTTCACATACCACCTATGGATCCACTAGTGTCATTGCATGTGTGTCCTTTTCACGAACAACAACAAGAGTCATTGCATGTGTATTCTTTTCACATACCACATATGGATCCACCGGTGTCATTGAAATGTGTGTTCTCTTCAGAGACCACACATGGATCCACCTGTGTCATTTCATGTGTCTTCTTTTCACTAACAACAACTGGCGTCATTGCATGTGTGTTCTTTTCACATACCACATATGGATCCACCAGTGTCATTGCATGTGTGATCTTTTCACAATCCACCTATGGATCCACCAGTGTCATTGCATGTGTGTTCTTTTTAGTAACAACAACTAGAGTCATTCAAATGTGTGTTCTTTTCACATACCACCTATGGATCCACCAGTGTCATTGCATGTGTGTTCTTTTTAGTAAAAACAACCAAAGTCATTGCAATGTGTGTTCTCTTGAGAGACCACTCATGGATCCACGAGTGTCATTGCATGTATGTCCTTTTCACTAGCAACAACTAGTGTCATTGCATGTGTGTTCTTTTCACATACCACATATCGATCCACAAGTGTCATTGCATGTGTGATCTTTTCACAATCCACCTATGGATCCACCAGTGTCATTGCATGTGTGTTCTTTTTACTAACAACAACTGGAGTCTTTTCATGACTATTCTTCTCACACACCACATATGGATCCACCAGTGTCATTGAAATGTGTGTTCTCTTCACAATCCACACAAGGATCTACCAGTGTCATTGCATGTGTGCTCTTTTTACTAACAACATCCAGAGTCATTGCATGTGTGTTCTCTTCAGAGACCACACATGGATCCTGATGTCATTGCATGTGTGTTCTTTTCACATACAACAACCAGAGTCATTGCATGTGTGTTCTTTTCACGTACCACATATGGATCCACCAGTGTCATTGCATGTGTGTTCTTTTTAGTAACAACAACCAGAGTCATTGCATGTGTGTTCTTTTCACATACCACATATGGATCCACCAGTGTCATTGCATGTGTGCTCTTTTCACAATCCACCTATGGATCCACCAGTGTCATTTCATGTGTGTTATTTTTAGTAACAACAACCAGAGTCATTGAAATGTGTGTTCTTCTCACATACCACCTATGGATCCACCAGTGTCATTGCATATGTGTTCTTTTCACATACCACATATGGATCCACCAGTGTGATTGAAATATGTGTTCTCTACAGAGACCACACATGGATCCACCAGTGTCATTTCATGTGTGTTCTTTTCACTAACAACAACTGGAGTCATTGCATGTGTGTTCTTTTCACATACCACATATGGATCCACCAGTGTCATTGGATGTGTGCTCTTTTCACAATCCACCTATGGATCCACTAGTGTCATTGCATGTGTTTCCTTTTTAGTAACAACAACTAGAGTCATTAAAATGTGTGTTCTTTTCACATACCACCTATGGATCCACCAGTGTCATTGCATGTGTGTTCTTTTTAGTAAAAACAACCAAAGTCATTGAAATGTGTGTTCTCTTGAGAGACCACACATGAATCCACGAGTGTCATTGCATGTATGTTCTTTTCACTAAAAACAACTGGTGTCAATGCATGTGTGTTCTTTTCACATACCACATATGGATCCACCAGTGTCATTGCATGTGTGATCTTTTCACAATCCACCTATGGATCCACCAGTGTCATTGCATGTGTGTTCTTTTTACTGACAACAACTGGAGTCATTTCATGACTGTTCTTCTCACACACCACATATGGATCCACCAGTGTCATTGAAATGTGTGTTCTCTTCACAATCCACACATGGATCTACCAGTGTCATTGCATGTGTAGTCTTTTTACTAACAACAACCAAAGCCATTGCATGTGTGTTCTCTTTAAAGACCACACATGGATCCACCAGTGTCATTGCATGTGTGTTCTTTTTAGTAACAACAACCAGAGTCATTGCATGTGTGTTCTTTTCACATACCACATATGGATCCACCAGTGTCATTGCATGTGTGTTCTTTTTAGTAACAACCAGAGTCATTGCATGTGTGTTCTTTTCACATACCACATATGGATCCACGAGTGTCATTCAAATGTGTGTTCTTTTTACATTGAAATGTGTGTTCTCTTCAGAGACCCACATGGTTCCACCAGTGTCATTGCATGTGTGTCCTTTGCACTAACAAAAACAAGAGTCATTGCATGTGTATTCTTTTCACATACCACATATGGATCCACCAGTGTCGTTGAAATGTGTGTTCTCTTTAGAGACAACACATGGATCCACCTGTGTCATTTCATGTGTGTTCTTTTCACTAATAACAACTGGATTCATTGCATGTGTGTTCTTTTCACATACCACATATGGATCCACCAGTGTCATTGCATGTGTGCTCTTTTCACAATCCACCTATGGATCCACCAGTGTCATTGCATGTGTGTTGTTTTTAGTAATAACAACTAGAGTCATTGAAATGTGTGTTCTTTTCACATACCACCTATGGATCCACCAGTGTCATTGCGTGTGTGTTCTTTTTAGTAAAAACAACCAAAGTCATTGCAATGTGTGTTCTCTTGAGAGACCACACATGGATCCACGAGTGTCATTGCATGTATGTTCTTTTCACTAACAACAAATGGTGTCATTGCATGTGTGTTCTTTTCACATACCAGATATGGATCCACTAGTATCATTGCATGTGTGATATTTTCACAATTCACCTATGGATCCACCAGTGTCATTGCATGTGTGTTCTTTTTACTTACAACAACTGGAGTCATTTCATGACTGTTCCTCTCACACACCACATATGGATCCACCAGTGTCATTGAAATGTGTGTTCTCTTCACAATCCACACCTGGATCTACCAGTGTCATTGCATGTGTGCTCTTTTTACTAACAACAACCAGAGTCATTGCATGTGTGTTCTCTTCAGAGACCACACATGGATCCACCATTGTCATTGCATGTGTGTTCTTTTTAGTAACAACAACCATAGTCATTGCATGTGTGTTCTTTTCACGTACCACATATGGATCCACCAGTGTCATTTCATGTGCGTTCTTTGTAGTAACAACACCAGAGTCATTGCATGTGTGTTCTTTTCACATACCACATATGGATCCACCAGTGTCATTCAAATGTGTGTTCTTTTTACATTGAAATGTGTGTTCTCTTCAGAGACCCACATGGTTCCACCAGTGTCATTGCATGTGTGTCCTTCGCACTGACAACAACAAGAGTCATTGCATGTGTATTCTTTTCACATACCACATATGGATCCACCAGTGCCATTGCATGTGTGCTCTTTTCACAATCCACCTATGGATACACCAGTTTCATTTCATGTGTGTTCTTTTAAGTAACAACAACTAGAGTCATTGAAATGTGTGTTCTTTTCACATACCACCTATGGATCCACCAGTGCCATTGCATGTTTGTTCTTTTTAGTAACAACAACTAGAGTCATTGCATGTGTGTTCTTTTCACATTCCACATATGGATCCACCTGTGTCATTGAAATGTGTGTTCTCTTCAGAGACCACACATGGATCCACCTGTGTCATTTCATGTGTGTTCTTTTCACTAACAACAACTGGAGTCATTGCATGTGTGTTCTTTTCACATACCACATATGGATCCACCAGTGTCATTGCATGTGTGTTATTTTCACTAACAACAACCAGAGTCATTGCATGTGTGTTATTTCCACAAACCAAATATGGATCCACGAGTGGCATTGCATGTGTGCTCTTTTCACAATCCACCTATGGTCCACCAGTGTCATTGCATGTGTGTTCTTTTTAGTACCAACAACCAGTAATTGAAATGTGTGTTCTTTTCACATACCACCTATGGATCCACAAGTGTCATTTCATGTGTGTTCTTTTTAGAGACCACACATGGATCCACCAGTGTCATTGATGTATGTTCTTTTCAATAACAACAACTGGAGTCATTGCATGTGTGTTCTTTTCACATACCACATATGGATCCACCAGTGTCATTGCATGTGTGCTCGTTTCACAATCCACCTATGGATCCACTAGTGTCATTGCATGTGTGTTCTTTTTAGTAACAACAACGAGAGTCATAGAAATCTGTGTTCTTTTCACATACCACCTATGGATCCACCAGTGTCATTGCATGTGTGTTCTTTTTAGTAACAACAATCAGAGTCATTGCATGTGTGTTCTTTTCACATACCACATATGGATCCACCTGTGTCATTCAAATGTGAGTTCTCTTTAGAGACCACACATGGATCCACCAGTATTATTGCATATATGTTCTTTTCACTAACAACAACCAGAGTCATTGCATGTGTGTTACTTCTATAAACCAAATATGGATCCACCAGTGTCATTGCATGTGTGTTCTTTTAACATACCACATATGGATCCACCAGTGTCATTGCATGTATGTTCTTTTCACTAACAACAACTGGAGTCATTGTATGTGTGTTCTTTTAACATACCACATATGGATCCACCAGTGTCATTGAAATGTGTGTTCTCTTCACAATCCACACATGGATCTACCAGTGTCATTGCATGTGTGCTCTTTTTACTAACAACAACCAGAGTCATTGCATGTGTGTTCTCTTCAGAGACCTCACATGGATCCACCAGTGTCATTGCATGTGTGTTCTTTTTAGTAACAACAACCAGAGTCATTGCATGTGTGTTCTTTTCACATACCACATATGGATCCACCAGTGTCATTCAAATGTGTGTTCTTTTTACATTGAAATGTGTGTTCTCTTTAGAGACCCACATGGTTCCACCAGTGTCATTGCATGTGTGTCATTTGCACTAACAACAACAAGAGTCATTGCATGTGTATTATTTTCACATACCACATATGGATCCACTAGTGTCATTGCATGTGTGCTCTTTTCACAATCCACCTATGGATCCACCAGTGTCATTTCATGTGTGTTATTTTTAGTAACAACAACTAGAGTCATTGAAATGTGTGTTCTTTTCACATACCACCTATGGATCCACCAGTGTCAATGCATGTGTGTTCTTTTTAGTAACAACAACCAGAGTCATTGCATGTGTGTTCTTTTCACATACCACATATGGATCCACCAGTGTCATTGCATGTGTGTTCTTTTAACATACCACATATGGATCCACCAGTGTCATTGCATGTATGTTCTTTTCACTAACAACAACTGGATTCATTGCATGTGTGTTCTTTTAACATACCACATATGGATCCACCAGTGTCATTGCATGTGTGTTCTTTTTAGTAACAACAACCAGAGTCATTGAAATGTGTGTTCTTTTCACATACCACCTATGGATACACCAGTGTCATTTCATGTGTGTTCTTTTTAGAGACCACACATGGATCCACCAGTGTCATTGCATGTATGTTCTTTTCACTAACAACAACTGGAGTCATTGCATGTGTGTTCTTTTCACATACCACATATGGATCCACCAGTGTCATTGCATGTGTGCTCGTTTCACAATCCACCTATGGATCCACCAGTGTCATTGCATGTGTGTTCTTTTTAGTAACAACAACCAGAGTCATAGAAATCTGTTCTTTTCACATACCACCTATGGATGCACCAGTGTCATTGCATGTGTGTTCTTTTTAGTAACAACAACCAGAGTCATTGCATGTCTGTTCTTTTCACATACCACATATGGATCCACCAGTGTCATTGAAATGTGTGTTCTCTTCAGAGACCACACATGGATCCACCAGTGTCACTGGATGTATGTTCTTTTCACTAACAACAACTGGATTCATTGCATGTGTGTTCTTTTCACAATCCACCTATGGATCCACGAGTGTCATTGCATGTGTGTTCTTTTTAGTAACAACAACCAGAGTCATTGCATGTGTGTTCTTTTCACATACCACATATGGATCCACCAGTGTCATTGAAATGTGTGTTCTCTTCAGAGACCACACATGGATCCACCAGTGTCATTGCATGTATCTTCTTTTCACAAACAACAAGTGGAGTCATTGCATGTGTGTTCTTTTAACATACCACGTAGAGATCCACCAGTGTCATTGCATGTGTGCTCTTTTCACAATCCACCTATGGATCCACCAGTGTCATTGCATGTGTGTTCTTTTCACATACCACATATGGATCCACCAGTGTCATTGCAGGTGTGCTCTTTTCACAATCCACCTATGGATCCACCAGTGTCATTGCATGTGTGTTCTTTTTAGTAACAACAACCAGAGTCATTGAAATGTGTGTTCTTTTCACATACCACCTAAGGATCCACCAGTGTCATTGCATGTGTGTTCTTTTTTGTAACAACAACCATAATCATTGAAATATGTCTTCTTTTCACATACCACCTATGGATCCACCAGTGTCATTGCATGTGTGTTCTTTTCAGAGACCACACATGGATCCACCAGTGTCATTGCATGTATGTTCTTTTCACTAACAACAACTGGAGTCATTGCATGTGTGTTCTTTTCACATACCACATATGGATCCACCAGTGTCATTGCATGTGTACTCTTTTTACTAACAACAACCAGAGTCATTGCATGTGTATTCTTTTCACATACCACATATGGATCCACCAGTGTCATTGCATGTGTACTCTTTTCACAATCCACCTATGGATCCACCAGTGTCATTTCATGTGTGTTATTTTTAGTAACAACAACTAGAGTCATTGAAATGTGTGTTCTTTTCACATACCACCTATGGATCCACCAGTGTCATTGCATGTGTGTTCTTTTTAGTAACAACAACCAGAGTCATTGCATGTGTGTTCTTTTCACATACCACATATGGATCCACCAGTGTCATTCAAATGTGTGTTCTTTTTACATTGAAATGTGTGTTCTCTTTAGAGACCCACATGGTTCCACCAGTGTCATTGCATGTGTGTCCTTTGCACTAACAACAACAAGAGTCATTGCATGTGTATTATTTTCACATACCACATATGGATCCACCAGTGTCATTGCATGTGTGCTCTTTTCACAATCCACCTATGGATCCACCAGTGTCATTTCATGTGTGTTATTTTTAGTAACAACAACTAGAGTCATTGAAATGTGTGTTCTTTTCACATACCACCTATGGATCCACCAGTGTCAATGCATGTGTGTTCTTTTTAGTAACAACAACCAGAGTCATTGCATGTGTGTTCTTTTCACATACCACATATGGATCCACCAGTGTCATTGCATGTGTGTTCTTTTAACATACCACATATGGATCCACCAGTGTCATTGCATGTATGTTCTTTTCACTAACAACAACTGGATTCATTGCATGTGTGTTCTTTTAACATACCACATATGGATCCACCAGTGTCATTGCATGTGTGTTCTTTTTAGTAACAACAACCAGAGTCATTGAAATGTGTGTTCTTTTCACATACCACCTATGGATACACCAGTGTCATTTCATGTGTGTTCTTTTTAGAGACCACACATGGATCCACCAGTGTCATTGCATGTATGTTCTTTTCACTAACAACAACTGGAGTCATTGCATGTGTGTTCTTTTCACATACCACATATGGATCCACCAGTGTCATTGCATGTGTGCTCGTTTCACAATCCACCTATGGATCCACCAGTGTCATTGCATGTGTGTTCTTTTTAGTAACAACAACCAGAGTCATAGAAATCTGTTCTTTTCACATACCACCTATGGATGCACCAGTGTCATTGCATGTGTGTTCTTTTTAGTAACAACAACCAGAGTCATTGCATGTCTGTTCTTTTCACATACCACATATGGATCCACCAGTGTCATTGAAATGTGTGTTCTCTTCAGAGACCACACATGGATCCACCATGTCCTTTGGATGTATGTTCTTTTCACTAACAACAACTGGATTCATTGCATGTGTGTTCTTTTCACAATCCACCTATGGATCCACGAGTGTCATTGCATGTGTGTTCTTTTTAGTAACAACAACCAGAGTCATTGCATGTGTGTTCTTTTCACATACCACATATGGATCCACCAGTGTCATTGAAATGTGTGTTCTCTTCAGAGACCACACAAGGATCCTGATGTCATTGCATGTATCTTCTTTTCACAAACAACAAGTGGAGTCATTGCATGTGTGTTCTTTTCACATACCACATATGGATCCACCAGTGTCATTGCAGGTGTGCTCTTTTCACAATCCACCTATGGATCCACCAGTGTCATTGCATGTGTGTTCTTTTTAGTAACAACAACCAGAGTCATTGAAATGTGTGTTCTTTTCACATACCACCTAAGGATCCACCAGTGTCATTGCATGTGTGTTCTTTTTTGTAACAACAACCATAATCATTGAAATATGTCTTCTTTTCACATACCACCTATGGATCCACCAGTGTCATTGCATGTGTGTTCTTTTGAGACCACACATGGATCCTGATGTCATTGCATGTATGTTCTTTTCACTAACAACAACTGGAGTCATTGCATGTGTGTTCTTTTCACATACCACATATGGATCCACCAGTGTCATTGCATGTGTACTCTTTTTACTAACAACAACCAGAGTCATTGCATGTGTATTCTTTTCACATACCACATATGGATCCACCAGTGTCATTGCATGTGTACTCTTTTCACAATCCACCTATGGATCCACCAGTGTCATTTCATGTGTGTTATTTTTAGTAACAACAACTAGAGTCATTGAAATGTGTGTTCTTTTCACATACCACCTATGGATCCACCAGTGTCATTGCATGTGTGTTCTTTTTAGTAACAACAACCAGAGTCATTGCATGTGTGTTCATTTCACACACCACATATGGATCCACCAGTGTCATTGAAATGTGTGTTCTCTTCAGAGGTCACACATGGATCCACCTGTGTCATTTCATGTGTGTTCTTTTCACTAACAACAACTGGAGTCATTGCATGTGTGTTCTTTTCACATACCACATATGGATCCACCAGTGTCATTGTATGTGTGAGCTTTTCACAATCCACCTATGGATCCACCAGTGTCATTGCATGTGTGTTCTTTTTACTAACAACAACTAGAGTCATTTCATGACTATTCTTCTCACACACCACATATGGATCCACCAGTGTCATTGAAATGTGTTCTCTTCACAATCCACACATTGATCCACCGGTGTCATTGCATGTGTGCTCTTTTTACTAACAACAACCAGAGACATTGCATGTGTGTTCTCTTCAGAGACCACACATGGATCCACCAGTGTCATTGCATGTGTGTTCTTTTTAGTAACAACAACCAGAGTCATTGCATGTGTGTTCTTTTCACATACCAAATATGGATCCACCGGTGTCATTGAAATGTGTGTTCTCTTCAGAGACCACACATGGATCCACCAGGGTCATTGCATGTGTGTTATTTTCACTAACAACAACCAGAGTCATTGCATTTGTGTTATTTCCACAAACCAAATATGGATCCACGAGTGGCATTGCATGTGTGCTCTTTTCACAATCCACCTATGGATCCACCAGTGTCATTGCATGTGTGTTCTTTTTAGTAACAACAACCAGAGTCATTGAAATGTGTGTTCTTTTCACATACCACCTATGGATCCACCAGTGTCATTGCATGTGTGTTCTTTATAGTGACAACAACCAGAGTCATTGAAATGTGTGTTCTTTTCACATACCACCTTTGGATCCACCAGTGTCATTGCATGTGTGTTATTTTTAGAGACCACACATGGATCCACCAGTGTCATTGCATGTATGTTCTTTTCACTAACAACAACTGGAGTCATTGCATGTGTGTTCTTTTCACATACCACATATGGATCCACCCGTGTCATTGCATGTGTGCTCTTTTCACAATCCACCTATGGATCCACCATTTTCATTTCATGTGTGTTCTTTTTAGTAACAACAACCAGAGTCATTGAAATCTGTGTTCTTTTCACATACCACCTATGTATAGACTAGTGTCATTGCATGTGTGTTCTTTTTAGTAACAACAACTAGTTATTGAAATCTGTGTTCTTTTCACATACCACCTATGGATAGACTAGTGTCATTGCATGTGTGTTCTTTTTAGTAACAACAACTAGAGTCATTGCATGTGTGTTCTTTTCACATACCACACATGGATCCACTAGTGTCATTGCATGTGTGCTCTTTTTACTAACAACAACGAGAGTCATTGCATGTGTGTTCTCTTCAGAGACCACACATGGATCCACCAGTGTCATTGCATGTGTGTTCTTTTTAGTAACAATAACCGGTCATTGAAACGTGTGTTTTTTTCACATACCACCTATGGATCCACCAATGTCATTGCATGTGTGTTCTTTTAGTAACAACAACGAGTCATTGAAATGTGTGTTCTTTTCACATACCACATATGGATCCACCAGTGTCATTGCATGTGTGCTCTTTTCACAATCCACCTAAGGATCCACCAGTGTCATTGCATGTGTGTTCTTTTTACTAACAACAACTGGAGTCATTTCATGACTATTCTTCTCACACACCACATATGGATCCACCAGTGTCATCGAAATGTGTGTTCTTTTCACAATCCACACATGGATCCACCAGTGTCATTTCATGACTATTCTTCTCACACACCACATATGGATCCACCAGTGTCATTGAAATGTGTGTTCTCTTCACAATCCACACATGGATCCACCAGTGTCATTGCATGTGTGCTCTTTTTACTAAGAACAACCAGAGACATTGCATGTGTGTTCTCTTCAGAGACCACACATGGATCCACCAGTGTCATTGCATGTGTGTTCTTTTTAGTAGCAACAACCAGAGTCATTGCATGTGTGTTCTTTTCACATACCACATATGGATCCACCAGTGTCATTGAAATGTGTGTTCTCGTCAGAGACCACACATGGATCCACCAGTGACATTGCATGTGTGTTATTTTCACTAACAACAACCAGAGTCATTGCATGTGTGTTATTTCCACAAACCAAATATGGATCCACGAGTGGCATTGCATGTGTGCTCTTTTCACAATCGACCTATGGATCCACCACTGTCATTGCATGTGTGTTCTTTTCACATACCACATATGGATCCACCAGTGTCATTGAAATGTGTGTTCTCGTCAGAGACCACACATGGATCCTGATGTCATTGCATGTGTGTTATTTTCACTAACAACAACCAGAGTCATTGCATGTGTGTTATTTCCACAAACCAAATATGGATCCACCAGTGTCATTGCATGTGTGCTCTTTTCACAATCCACCTATGGATCCACCTGTGTCATTGCATGTGTGTTCTTTTTAGTAACAACAACCAGAGTCATTGAAATGTGTGTTCTTTTCACATACCACCTATGGATCCACCAGTGTCATTGCATGTGTGTTCTTTATAGTGACAACAACCAGAGTCATTGAAATGTGTGTTCTTTTCACATACCACCTTTGGATCCACCAGTGTCATTGCATGTGTGTTCTTTTTAGAGACCACACATGGATCCACCAGTGTCATTGCATGTATGTTCTTTTCACTAACAACAACTGGAGTCATTGCATGTGTGTTCTTTTCACATACCACATATGGATCCACCCGTGTCATTGCATGTGTGCTCTTTTCACAATCCACCTATGGATCCACCATTTTCATTTCATGTGTGTTCTTTTTAGTAACAACAACCAGAGTCATTGAAATCTGTGTTCTTTTCACATACCACCTATGTATAGACTAGTGTCATTGCATGTGTGTTCTTTTTAGTAACAACAACTAGTTATTGAAATCTGTGTTCTTTTCACATACCACCTATGGATAGACTAGTGTCATTGCATGTGTGTTCTTTTTAGTAACAACAACTAGAGTCATTGCATGTGTGTTCTTTTCACATACCACACATGGATCCACTAGTGTCATTGCATGTGTGCTCTTTTTACTAACAACAACCAGAGTCATTGCATGTGTGTTCTCTTCAGAGACCACACATGGATCCACCAGTGTCATTGCATGTGTGTTCTTTTTAGTAACAATAACCGGTCATTGAAACGTGTGTTTTTTTCACATACCACCTATGGATCCACCAATGTCATTGCATGTGTGTTCTTTTTAGTAACAACAACCAGAGTCATTGAAATGTGTGTTCTTTTCACATACCACATATGGATCCACCAGTGTCATTGCATGTGTGCTCTTTTCACAATCCACCTAAGGATCCACCAGTGTCATTGCATGTGTGTTCTTTTTACTAACAACAACTGGAGTCATTCCATGACTATTATTCTCACACACCACATATGGATCCACCAGTGTCATCGAAATGTGTGTTCTTTTCACAATCCACACATGGATCCACCAGTGTCATTTCATGACTATTCTTCTCACACACCACATATGGATCCACCAGTGTCATTGAAATGTGTGTTCTCTTCACAATCCACACATGGATCCACCAGTGTCATTGCATGTGTGCTCTTTTTACTAAGAACAACCAGAGACATTGCATGTGTGTTCTCTTCAGAGACCACACATGGATCCTGATGTCATTGCATGTGTGTTCTTTTTAGTAGCAACAACGAGTCATTGCATGTGTGTTCTTTTCACATACCACATATGGATCCACCAGTGTCATTGAAATGTGTGTTCTCGAGGAGACCACACATGGATCCTGATGACATTGCATGTGTGTTATTTTCACTAACAACAACCAGAGTCATTGCATGTGTGTTATTTCCACAAACCAAATATGGATCCACGAGTGGCATTGCATGTGTGCTCTTTTCACAATCGACCTATGGATCCACCACTGTCATTGCATGTGTGTTCTTTTCACATACCACATATGGATCCACCAGTGTCATTGAAATGTGTGTTCTCGTCAGAGACCACACATGGATCCACCAGTGTCATTGCATGTGTGTTATTTTCACTAACAACAACCAGAGTCATTGCATGTGTGTTATTTCCACAAACCAAATATGGATCCACCAGTGTCATTGCATGTGTGCTCTTTTCACAATCCACCTATGGATCCACCTGTGTCATTGCATGTGTGTTCTTTTTAGTAACAACAACCAGAGTCATTGAAATGTGTGTTCTTTTCACATACCACCTATGGATCCACCAGTGTCATTGCATGTGTGTTCTTTTTAGTAACAACAACCTTAATCATTGAAATGTGTCTTATTTTCACATACCACCTATGGATCCACTCGTGTCATTGCATGTGTGTTCTTTTCAGAGACCACACATGGATCCACAAGTGTCATTGCATGTATGTTCTTTTCACTAACAACAACTGGAGTCATTGCATGTGTGTTCTTTTCACATACCACATATGGATCCACCAGTGTCATTGCATGTGTACTATTTTTACTAACAACAACCAGAGTCATTGCATGTGTATTCTTTTCACATACCACATATGGATCCACAAGTGTCATTGCATGTGTGCTCTTTTCACAATCCACCTATGGATCCACCAGTGTCATTGCATGTGTGTTCTTTTTAGTAACAACAACCAGATTCATAGAAATCTGTTCTTTTCACATACCACCTATGGATCCACCAGTGTCATTGCAGGTGTGTTCTTTTTAGTAACAACAACCAGAGTCATTGCATGTCTGTTCTTTTCACATACCACATATGGATCCACCAGTGTCATTGAAATGTGTGTTCTCTTCAGAGACCACACATGGATCCACCAGTGTCATTGCATGTATGTTCTTTTCACTAACAACAACAGGAGTCATTGCATGTGTGTTCTTTTCACAATCCACCTATGGATCCACGAGTGTCATTGCATGTGTGTCCTTTTTAGTAACAACAACCAGAGTCATTGCATGTGTGTTCTTTTCACATACCACATATGGATCCACCAGTGTCATTGAAATGTGTGTTCTCTTCAGAGACCACACATGGATCCACCAGTGTCATTGCATGTATCTTCTTTTCAGAAACAACAAGTGGAGTCATTGCATGTGTGTTCTTTTAACATACCACGTAGAGATCCACCAGTGTCATTGCATGTGTGCTCTTTTCACAATCCACCTATGGATGCACCAGTGTCATTGCATGTGTGTTCTTTTCACATACCACATATGGATCCACCAGTGTCATTGCAGGTGTGCTCTTTTCACAATCCACCTATGGATCCACCAGTGTCATTGCATGTGTGTTCTTTTTAGTAACAACAACCAGAGTCATTGAAATGTGTGTTCTTTTCACATACCACCTATGGATCCACCAGTGTCATTGCATGTGTGTTCTTTTTAGTAACAACAACCATAATCATTGAAATGTGTCTTCTTTTCACATACCACCTATGGATCCACCAGTGTCATTGCATGTGTGTTCTTTTCAGAGACCACACATGGATCCACCAGTGTCATTGCATGTATGTTCTTTTCACTAACAACAACTGGAGTCATTGCATCTGTGTTCTTTTCACATACCACATATGGATCCACCAGTGTCATTGCATGTGTACTCTTTTTACTAACAACAACCAGAGTCATTGCATGTGTATTCTTTTCACATACCACATATGGATCCACCAGTGTCATTGCATGTGTACTCTTTTCACAATCCACTTATGGATCCACCAGTGTCATTTCATGTGTGTTCTTTTTAGTAACAACAATTAGAGTCATTGAAATGTGTGTTCTTTTCACATACCACCTATGGATCCACCAGTGTCATTGCATGTGTGTTCTTTTTAGTAACAACAACCAGAGTCATTGCATGTGTGTTCATTTCACACACCACATATGGATCCACCAGTGTCATTGAAATGTGTGTTCTCTTCAGAGATCACACATGGATCCACCTGTGTCATTTCATGTGTGTTCTTTTCACTAACAACAACTGGAGTCATTGCATGTGTGTTCTTTTCACATACCACATATGGATCCACCAGTGTCATTGTATGTGTGAGCTTTTCACAATCCACCTATGGATCCACCAGTGTCATTGCATGTGTGTTCTTTTTACTAACAACAACTAGAGTCATTTCATGACTATTCTTCTCACACACCACATATGGACCCACCAGTGTCATTGAAATGTGTGTTCTCTTCACAATCCACACATTGATCCACCGGTGTCATTGCATGTGTGCTCTTTTTACTAACAACAACCAGAGACATTGCATGTGTGTTCTCTTCAGAGACCACACATGGATCCACCAGTGTCATTGCAAGTGTGTTCTTTTTAGTAACAACAACCAGAGTCATTGCATGTGTGTTCTTTTCACATACCAAATATGGATCCACCAGTGTCATTGAAACGTGTGTTCTCTTCAGAGACCACACATGGATCCACCAGTGTCATTGCATGTGTGTTATTTTCACTAACAACAACCAGAGTCATTGCATTTGTGTTATTTCCACAAACCAAATATGGATCCATGAGTGGCATTGCATGTGTGCTCTTTTCACAATCCACCTATGGATCCACCTGTGTCATTGCATGTGTGTTCTTTTTAGTAACAACAACCAGAGTCATTGAAATGTGTGTTCTTTTCACATACCACCTATGGATCCACCAGTGTCATTGCATGTGTGTTCTTTATAGTGACAACAACCAGAGTCATTGAAATGTGTGTTCTTTTCACATACCACCTTTGGATCCACCAGTGTCATTGCATGTGTGTTCTTTTTAGAGACCACACATGGATCCACCAGTGTCATTGCATGTATGTTCTTTTCACTAAAAACAACTGGAGTCATTGCATGTGTGTTCTTTTCACATACCACATATGGATCCACCCGTGTCATTGCATGTGTGCTCTTTTCACAATCCACCAATGGATCCACCATTTTCATTTCATGTGTGTTCTTTTTAGTAACAACAACCAGAGTCATTGAAATCTGTGTTCTTTTCACATACCACCTATGTATAGACAAGTGTCATTGCATGTGTGTTCTTTTTAGTAACAACAACCAGTTATTGAAATCTGTGTTCTTTTCACATACCACCTATGGATAGACTAGTGTCATTGCATGTGTGTTCTTTTTACTAACAACAATTGGAGTCATTGCATGTGTGTTCTTTTCACATACCACACATGGATCCACTAGTGTCATTGCATGTGTGCTCTTTTTACTAACAGCAACCAGAGTCATTGCATGTGTGTTCTCTTCAGAGACCACACATGGATCCACCAGTGTCATTGCATGTATGTTCTTTTTAGTAACAATAACCAGTCATTGAAACGTGTGTTTTTTTCACATACCACCTATGGATCCACCAATGTCATTGCATGTGTGTTGTTTTTAGTAACAATAACCAGAGTCATTGAAATGTGTGTTCTTTTCACATACCACATATGGATCCACCAGTGTCATTCCATGTGTGCTCTTTTCACAATCCACCTATGGATCCACCAGTGTCATTGCATGTGTGTTCTTTTTAGTAACAACAACCACAGTCATTGAAATGTGTATTCTTTTCACATACCACCTATGGATACACTAGTGTCCTTGCATGTGTGTTCTTTTTAGTAACAACAACCAGAGTCATTGAAATGTGTGTTCTTTTCACATACCACCTATGGATCCACCAGTGTCATTGCATGTGTGTTCTTTTCAGAGACCACACATGGATCCACCAGTGTCATTTCATGTATGTTCTTTTCACTAACAACAACTGGAGTCATTGCATGTGTGTTTTTTTCACATACCACATATGGATCCACCAGTGACATTGCATGTGTGCTCTTTTCACAATCAGCCTATGGATCCACCAGTGTCATTGCATGTGTGTTCTTTTTAGTAACAACAACCTGAGTCATTGCATGTGTGTTCTTTTCACATACCATATATGGATCCACTAGAGCCATTGAAATGTATGTTCTTTTCACATACCACCTATGGATCCACCAGTGTCATTGCATGTGTGCTCTTTTCACAATCCACGTATGGATCCACCAGTGTCATTGCATGTGTGTTCTTTTCACATACCACATATGGATCCACCAGTGTCATTGCATGTGTGCTCTTTTCACAATCCACATACGGATCCACCAGTGTCATTGAAATGTGTGTTGTCTTCAGAGACCACATATGGATCCACCAGTGACATTGCATGTGTGCTCTTTTCACAATCAGCCTATGGATCCACCAGTGTCATTGCATGTGTGTTCTTTTTAGTAACAACAACCTGAGTCATTGCATGTGTGTTCTTTTCACATACCATATATGGATCCACTAGAGCCATTGAAATGTGTGTTCTTTTCACATACCACCTATGGATCCACCAGTGTCATTGCATGTGTGTTCTTTTTAGTAACAACAACAAGAGTCATTCCATGTGTGTTCTTTTCACATACCACATATGGATCCACCAGTGTCATTGCATGTGTGCTCTTTTCACAATCCACATACGGAACCACCAATGTCATTGAAATGTGTGTTGTCTTCAGAGAAAACATATGGATCCACCAGTGACATTGCATGTGTGCTCTTTTCACAATAAGCCTATGGATCCACCAGTGTCATTGCATGTGTGTTCTTTTTAGTAACAACAACCTGAGTCATTGCATGTGTGTTCTTTTCACATACCATATATGGATCCACTAGAGCCATTGAAATGTGTGTTCTTTTCACATACCACCTATGGATCCACCAGTGTCATTGCATGTGTGTTCTTTTTAGTAACAACAACCATAGTCATAGAAATCTATGTTCTTTTCACATACCACCAATGGATCCACCAGTGTTATTGCATGTGTGTTCTTTTAAGTAACAACAACCAGAGTCATTGCATGTGTGTTCTTTTCACATACCACATATGGATCCACCACTGTCATTGAATTGTGTGTTCTCTTCAGAGACCACACATGGATCCACCAGTGTCATTGCATGTATGTTCTTTTCACTAACAACAACTGGAGTCATTGCATGTGTGTTCTTTTAACATACCACATATGGATCCACCATTGTCATTGCATGTGTGCTCTTTTCACAATCCACGTATGGATCCACCAGTGTCATTGCATGTGTGTTCTTTTCACATACCACATATGGATCCACCAGTGTCATTGCATGTGTGTTCTTTTTAGTAACAACAACCAAAGTCATTGAAATGTGTGTTCTTTTCACATACCACCTATGGATCCGCCAGTGTCATTGCATGTGTGTTCTTTTTAGTAACAACAACCAGAGTCATTGAAATGTGTGTTCTTTTCACATACCACCTATGGATCCACCAGTGTCATTGCATGTGTGTTCTTTTCAAAGACCACACATGGATCCACCAGTGTCATTGCATGTATGTTCTTTTCACTAACAACAACTAGAGTCATTGCATGTGTGTTCTTTTCACATACCGCATATGGATCCACCAGTGTTATTGCATCTGTGCTCTTTTCAAAATCCACCTATGGATCCACCAGTGTCATTGCATGTGTGTTCTTTTTAGTAAGAATAACCAGAGTCTTTGAAATGTGTATTCTTTTCTCATACCACCTATGGATACACTAGTGTCATTGCATGTGTGTTCTTTTTAGTAACAACAACCAGAGTCATTGAAATGTGTGTTCTTTTCACATACCACCTATGGATCCACCAGTGTCATTGCATGTGTCTTCTTTTTAGAGACCACATATGGATCCACCAGTGTCATTGCATGTATGTTCTTTTCACTAACAACAACTAGAGTCATTGCATGTGTGTTCTTTTCAGAGACCACACATGGATCCACCAGTGTCATTGCATGTATGTTCTTTTCACTAACAACAACTGGAGTCATTGCATGTGTTTTTTTTCACATACCACATATGGATCCACCAGTGACATTGCATGTGTGCTCTTTTCACAATCAGCCTATGGATCCACCAGTGTCATTGCATGTGTGTTCTTTTTAGTAACAACAACCCGACTCATTGCATGTGTGTTCTTTTCACATACCATATATGGATCCACTAGAGCCATTGAAATGTGTGTTCTTTTCACATACCACCTATGGATCCACCAGTGTCATTGCATGTGTGTTCTTTTTAGTAACAACAACAAGTGTCATTCCATGTGTGTTCTTTTCACATACCACATATGGATCCACCAGTGTCATTGAAATGTGTGTTCTCTTTAGAGACCACACATGGATCCACCAGTGTCATTGCATGTATGTTCTTTTCACTAACAACAACTGGATACATTGTATGTGTGTTCTTTGAACATACCACATATGGATCCACCAGTGTCATTGCATGTGTGCTCTTTTCACAATCCACCTATGGATCCACTAGTGTCATTGCATGTGTGTTCTTTTTAGTAACAACAACCAGAGTCATTGAAATGTGTGTTCTTTTCACATACCACCTATGGATCCACCAGTGTCATTGCATGTGTGGTCCTTTTAGTAACAATAACTAGAGTCATTGCATGTGTGTTCTTTTCACATTCCACATACGGATCCACCAGTGTCATTGAAATGTGTGTTGTCTTCAGAGACCACACATGGATCCACCAGTGTCATTGCATGTATGTTCTTTTCACTAACAACAACTGGAGTCATTGCATGTGTGTTCTTTGAGCATACCACATATGGATCCACCAGTGTCATTGCATGTGTACTCTTTTCACAATCCACCTATGGATCCACCAGTGTCATTGCATGTGTGTTCTTTTCACATACCACATATGGATCCACCAGTGTCATTCCATGTGTGCTCTTTTCACAATCCACCTATGGATCCACCAGTGTCATTGCATGTGTGTTCTTTTTAGTAACAACAACCAGAGTCATTGAAATTTGTATTCTTTTCACATACCACCTATGGATACACTAGTGTCCTTGCATGTGTGTTCTTTTTAGTAACAACAACCAGAGTCATTGAAATGTGTGTTCTTTTCACATACCACCTATGGATCCACCAGTGTCATTGCATGTGTGTTCTTTTCAGAGACCACACATGGATCCACCAGTGTCATTTCATGTATGTTCTTTTCACTAACAACAACTGGAGTCATTGCATGTGTGTTTTTTTCACATACCACATATGGATCCACCAGTGACATTGCATGTGTGCTCTTTTCACAATCAGCCTATGGATCCACCAGTGTCATTGCATGTGTGTTCTTTTTAGTAACAACAACCTGAGTCATTGCATGTGTGTTCTTTTCACATACCATATATGGATCCACTAGAGCCATTGAAATGTGTGTTCTTTTCACATACCACCTATGGATCCACCAGTGTCATTGCATGTGTGTTCTTTTTAGTAACAACAACCAGAGTCATAGAAATCTGTGTTCTTTTCACATACCACCAATGGATCCACCAGTGTTATTGCATGTGTGTTCTTTTTAGTAACAACAACCAGAGTCATTGCATGTGTGTTCTTTTCACATACCACATATGGATCCACCACTGTCATTGAATTGTGTGTTCTCTTCAGAGACCACACATGGATCCACCAGTGTCATTGCATGTATGTTCTTTTCACTAACAACAACTGGAGTCATTGCATGTGTGTTCTTTTAACATACCACATATGGATCCACCATTGTCATTGCATGTGTGCTCTTTTCACAATCCACGTATGGATCCACAAGTGTCATTGCATGTGTGTTCTTTTCACATACCACATATGGATCCACCAGTGTCATTGCATGTGTGTTCTTTTTAGTAACAACAACCAAAGTCATTGAAATGTGTGTTCTTTTCACATACCACCTATGGATCCGCCAGTGTCATTGCATGTGTGTTCTTTTTAGTAACAACAACCAGAGTCATTGAAATGTGTGTTCTTTTCACATACCACCTATGGATCCACCAGTGTCATTGCATGTGTGTTCTTTTCAGAGACCACACATGGATCCACAAGTGTCATTGCATGTATGTTCTTTTCACTAACAACAACTAGAGTCATTGCATGTGTGTTCTTTTCACATACCGCATATGGATCCACCAGTGTCATTGCATCTGTGCTCTTTTCAAAATGCACCTATGGATCCACCAGTGTCATTGCATGTGTGTTCTTTTTAGTAACAACAACCGGAGTCATTGAAATGTGTATTCTTTTCACATACCACCTATGGATACACTAGTGTCATTGCATGTGTGTTCTTTTTAGTAACAGCAACCAGAGTCATTGAAATGTGTGTTATTTTCACATACCACCTATGGATCCACCAGTGTCATTGCATGTGTCTTCTTTTTAGAGACCACATATGGATCCACCAGTGTCATTGCATGTATGTTCTTTTCACTAACAACAACTAGAGTCATTGCATGTGTGTTCTTTTCAGAGACCACACATGGATCCACCAGTGTCATTGCATGTATGTTCTTTTCACTAACAACAACTGGAGTCATTGCATGTCTTTTTTTTTCACATTCCACATATGGATCCACCAGTGACATTGCATGTGTGCTCTTTTCACAATCAGCCTATGGATCCACCAGTGTCATTGCATGTGTGTTCTTTTTAGTAACAACAACCCGACTCATTGCATGTGTGTTCTTTTCACATAACATATATGGATCCACTAGAGCCATTGAAATGTGTGTTCTTTTCACATACCACCTATGGATCCACCAGTGTCATTGCATGTGTGTTCTTTTTAGTAACAACAACAAGAGTCATTCCATGTGTGTTCTTTTCACATACCACATATGGATCCACCAGTGTCATTGAAATGTGTGTTCTCTTTAGAGACCACACATGGATCCACCAGTGTCATTACATGTGTGTTCTTTTCACTAACAACAACTGGAGTCATTGTATGTGTGTTCTTTCCACATACCACATATGGATCCACCAGTGTCATTGCATGTGTGCTCTTTTCACAATCCACCTATGGATCCACTAGTGTCATTTCATGTGTGTTCTTTTTAGTAACAAAAAGATTCATTGAAATGTGTGTTCTTTTCACATGCCACATATGGATCCACAGTGTCATTGCATGTGTGGTCCTTTTAGTAACAATAACTAGAGTCATTGCATGTGTTCTTTTCATATTCACATACGGATCCACAGTGTCATTGAAATGTGTCTTTGTCTTGAGAGACCACACATGGATCCACCATGTCATTGCATGTATGTTCTTTTCACTAACAACAACTGAGTCATTGCATGTGTGTTCTTTGAGCATACCACATATGGATCCACCAGTGTCATTGCATGTGTACTCTTTTCACAATCCACCTATGGATCCACCAGTGTCATTGCATGTGTGTTCTTTTCACATACCACATATGGATCCACCAGTGTCATTCCATGTGTGCTCTTTTCACAATCCACCTATGGATCCACCAGTGTCATTGCATGTGTGTTCTTTTTAGTAACAACAACCGGAGTCATTGAAATGTGTATTCTTTTCACATACCACCTATGGATACAATAGTGTCCTTGCATGTGTGTTCTTTTTAGTAACAACAACCAGAGTCATTGAAATGTGTGTTCTTTTCACATACCACCTATGGATCCACCAGTGTCATTGCATGTGTGTTCTTTCAGACCACACATGGATCCTGATGTCATTTCATGTATGTTCTTTTCACTAACAACAACTGGAGTCATTGCATGTGTTTTTTTTCACATACCACATATGGATCCACCAGTGACATTGCATGTGTGCTCTTTTCACAATCAGCCTATGGATCCACCAGTGTCATTGCATGTGTGTTCTTTTTAGTAACAACAACCTGAGTCATTGCATGTGTGTTCTTTTCACATACCATATATGGATCCACTAGAGCCATTGAAATGTATGTTCTTTTCACATACCACCTATGCATCCACCAGTGTCATTGCATGTGTGCTCTTTTCACAATCCACGTATGGATCCACCAGTGTCATTGCATGTGTGTTCTTTTCACATACCACATATGGATCCACCAGTGTCATTGCATGTGTGCTCTTTTCACAATCCACATACGGATCCACCAGTGTCATTGAAATGTGTGTTGTCTTCAGAGACCACATATGGATCCACCAGTGACATTGCATGTGTGCTCTTTTCACAATCAGCCTATGGATCCACCAGTGTCATTGCATGTGTGTTCTTTTTAGTAACAACAACCTGAGTCATTGCATGTGTGTTCTTTTCACATACCATATATGGATCCACTAGAGCCATTGAAATGTGTGTTCTTTTCACATACCACCTATGGATCCACCAGTGTCATTGCATGTGTGTTCTTTTTAGTAACAACAACAAGAGTCATTCCATGTGTGTTCTTTTCACATACCACATATGGATCCACCAGTGTCATTGAAATGTGTGTTCTCTTTAGAGACCACACATGGATCCACCAGTGTCATTGCATGTATGTTCTTTTCACTAACAACAACTAGAGTCATTGTATGTGTGTTCTTTTCACATACCACATATGGATCCACCAGTGTCATTGCATGTGTGCTCTTTTCAGAATCCACCTATGGATCCACTAGTGTCATTGCATGTGTGTTCTTTTTAGTAACAACAACCAGAGTCATTGAAATGTGTGTTCTTTTCACATACCACCTATGGATCCACCTGTGTCATTGCATGTGTGGTCCTTTTAGTAACAATAACTAGAGTCATTGCATGTGTGTTCTTTTCACATTCCACATACGGATCCACCAGTGTCATTGAAATGTGTGTTGTCTTCAGAGACCACACATGGATCCACCAGTGTCATTGCATATATGTTCTTTTCACTAACAACAACTGGAGTCATTGCATGTGTGTTCTTTGAGCATACCACATATGGATCCACCAGTGTCATTGCATGTGTACTCTTTTCACAATCCACATATGGATCCACCAGTGTCATTGCATGTGTGTTCTTTTCACATACCACATATGGATCCACCAGTGTCATTCCATGTGTGCTCTTTTCACAATCCACCTATGGATCCACCAGTGTCATTGCATGTGTGTTCTTTTTAGTAACAACAACGAGAGTCATTGAAATGTGTATTCTTTTCACATACCACCTATGGATACACTAGTGTCCTTGAATGTGTGTTCTTTTTAGTAACAACAACCAGAGTCATTGAAATGTGTGTTCTTTTCACATACCACCTATGGATCCACCAGTGTCATTGCATGTGTGTTCTTTTCAGAGACCACATATGGATCCACCAGTGTCATTGCATGTATGTTCTTTTCACTAACAACAACTGGAATCATTGCATGTGTGTTCTTTTCAGAGACCACACATGGATCCACCAGTGTCATTTCATGTATGTTCTTTTCACTAACAACAACTGGAGTCATTGCATGTGTATTTTTTTCACATACCACATATGGATCCACCAGTGACATTGCATGTGTGCTCTTTTCACAATCAGCCTATGGATCCACCAGTGTCATTGCATGTGTGTTCTTTTTAGTAACAACAACGTGAGTCATTGCATGTGTGTTCTTTTCACATACCATATATGGATCCACTAGAGCCATTGAAATGTATGTTCTTTTCACATACCACCTATGGATCCACCAGTGTCATTGCATGTGTGCTCTTTTCACAATCCACGTATGGATCCACCAGTGTCATTGCATGTGTGTTCTTTTCACATACCACATATGGATCCACTAGTGTCATTGCATGTGTGCTCTTTTCACAATCCACCTATGGATCCACCAGTGTCATTGCATGTGTCTTCTTTTTAGTAACAACAACCAAAGTCATTGAAATGTGTGTTCTTTTCACATACCACCTATGGATCCGCCAGTGTCATTGAATGTGTGTTCTTTTTAGTAACAACAACTAGAGTCATTGAAATGTGTGTTCTTTTCACATACCACCTATGGATCCACCAGTGTCATTGCATGTGTGGTCCTTTTAGTAACAATAACTAGAGTCATTGCATGTGTGTCCTTTTCACATACCACATACGGATCCACCAGTGTCATTGAAATGTGTGTTGTCTTCAGAGACCACACATGGATCCACCAGTGTCATTGCATGTATGTTCTTTTCACTAACAACAACTGGAGTCATTGCATGTGTGTTATTTGAGTATACCACATATGGACCCACCAATGTCATTGCATGTGTGCTCTTTTCACAATCCACCTATGGATCCACCAGTGTCATTGCATGTGTGTTCTTTTTACATACCACATATGGATCCACCAGTGTCATTCCATGTGTGCTCTTTTCACAATCCACCTATGGATCCACCAGTGTCATTGCATGTGTGTTCTTTTTAGTAACAACAACCAGAGTCATTGAAATGTTTATTCTTTTCACATACCACCTATGGATACACTAGTGTCATTGCATGTGTGTTGTCTTTAGTAACAACAACCAGAGTCATTGAAATGTGTGTTCTTTTCACATACCACCTATGGATCTACCAGTGTCATTGCATGTGTGTTGTTGTCAGAGACCACATATGGATCCACCAGTGTCATTGCATGTATGTTCTTTTCACTAACAACAACTGGAGTCATTGCATGTGTGTTCTTTTCAGAGACCACACATGGATCCACCAGTGTCATTGCATGTATATTCTTTTCACTAACAACAACTTGAGTCATTGCATATGTGTTTTTTTCACATACCACATATGGATCCACCAGTGACATTGCATGTGTGTTCTTTTTAGTAACAACAACCTGAGTCATTGTATGTGTGTTCTTTTCACATACCATATATGGATCCACTAGAGCCATTGCAATGTGTGTTCTTTTCACATACCACCTATGGATCCACCAGTGTCATTGCATGTGTGCTCTTTTCACAATCGACGTATGGATCCACCAGTGTCATTGCATATGTGTTCTTTTCACATACCACATATGGATCCACCAGTGTCATTGCATGTGTGATCTTTTCACAATCCACCTATGGATCCACCAGTGTCATTGCATGTGTGTTCTTTTTAGTAACAACAACCAAAGTCATTGAAATGTGTGTTCTTTTCACATACCACCTATGGATCCTTGATGTCATTGCATGTGTGTTCTTTTTAGTAACAACAACCAGAGTCATTGAAATGTGTGTTCTTTTCACATACCACCTATGGATCCACCAGTGTCATTGCATGTGTGTCCTTTTCAGAGACCACACATGGATCCACCAGTGTTATTGTATGTATGTTCTTTTCACTAACAACAAATGGAGTCATTGCATGTGTGTTCTTTTCACATAACGCATATGGATCCACCAGTGTCATTGCATCTGTGCTCTTTTCAAAATGCACCAATGGATCCACCAGTGTCATTGCATGTGTGTTCTTTTTAGTAAGAACAACCAGAGTCATTGAAATGTGTATTCTTTTCACATACCACCTATGGATACACTAGTGTCATTGCATGTGTGTTCTTTTTAGTAACAACAACCAGAGTCATTGAAATGTGTGTTCTTTTCACATACCACCTATGGATCCACCAGTGTCATTGCATGTGTGTTCTTTTCAGAGACCACATATGGATCCACCAGTGTCATTGCATGTATGTTCTTTTCACTAACAACAACTGGATTCATTGCATGTGTGTTCTTTTCAGAGACCACACATGGATCCACCAGTGTCATTGCATGTATGTTCTTTTCACTAACAACAACTGGAGTCATTGCATGTTTTTTTTTCACATACCACATATGGATCCACCAGTGACATTGCATGTGTTCTCTTTTCACAATCAGCCTATGGATCCACCAGTGTCATTGCATGTGTGTTCTTTTTAGTAACAACAACCTGAGTCGTTGCATGTGTGTTATTTTCACATACCATATATGGATCCACTAGAGCCATTGAAATGTGTGTTCTTTTCACATACCACCTATGGATCCACCAGTGTCATTGCATGTGTGCTCTTTTCACAATCCACGTATGGATCCACCAATGTCATTGCATGTGTGTTCTTTTCACAAACCACATATGGATCCACCAGTGTCATTGCATGTGTGCTCTTTTCACAATCCACCTATGGATCCACCAGTGTCATTGCATGTGTGTTCTTAACAACAACCAAAGTCATTGAAATGTGTGTTCTTTTCACATACCACCTATGGATCCGCCAGTGTCATTGCATGTGTGTTCTTTTTAGTAACAACAACCAGAATCATTGAAATGTGTGTTCTTTTCACATACCACCTATGGATCCACCAGTATCATTGCATGTGTGGTCTTTTCAGAGACCACACATGGATCCACCAGTGTCATTGCATGTATGTTCTTTTCACTAACAACAAATGGAGTCATTGCATGTGTGTTCTTTTCACATACCGCATACGGATCCACCAGTGTCATTGCATCTGTGCTCTTTTCAAAATCCACCTATGGATCCACCAGTGTCATTGCATGTGTGTTCTTTTTAGTAAGAACAACCAGAGTCATTGAAATGTGTATTCTTTTCACATACCACCTATGGATACACTAGTGTCATTGCATGTGTGTTCTTTTTAGTAACAACAACCAGAGTCATTGAAATGTGTGTTCTTTTCACATACCACCTATGGATCCACTAGTGTCATTGCATGTGTGTTCTTTTCAGAGACCACATATGGATCCACCAGTGTCATTGCATTTATGTTCTTTTCACTAACAACAACTGGAGTCATTGCATGTGTGTTCTTTTCAGAGACCACACATGGATCCACCAGTGTCATTGCATGTATGTTCTTTTCACTAACAACAACTGGAGTCATTGCATGTGTTTTTTTTTCACATACCGCATATGGATCCACCAGTGACATTGCATGTGTGCTCTTTTCACAATCAGCCTATGGATCCACCAGTGTCATTGCATGTGTGTTCTTTTTAGTAACAACAACCTGAGTCATTGCATGTATGTTCTTTTCACATACCATATATGGATCCACTAGAGCCATTGAAATGTATGTTCTTTTCACATACCACCTATGGATCCACTAGTGTCATTGCATGTGTGTTCTTTTTAGTAACAACAACAAGAGTCATTCCATGTGTGTTCTTTTCACATACCACATATGGATCCACCAGTGTCATTGAAATGTGTGTTCTCTTTAGAGACCACACATGGATCCACCAGTGTCATTGCATGTATGTTCTTTTCACTAACAACAACTGGAGTTATTATATGTGTGTTCTTTTCACATACCACATATGGATCCACCAGTGTCATTGCATGTGTGCTCTTTTCACAATCCACCTATGGATCCACTAGTGTCATTGCATGTGTGTTCTTTTTAGTAACAACAACCAGAGTCATTGAAATGTGTGTTCTTTTCACGTACCACCTATGGATCCACCAGTGTCATTGCATGTGTGGTCCTTTTAGTAATAATAACTAGAGTCATTGCATGTGTGTTCTTTTCACATACCACATATGGATCCACCAGTGTCATTGAAATGTGTGTTGTCTTCAGAGACCACACATGGATCCACCAGTGTCATTGCATGTATGTTCTTTTCACTAACAACAACTGGAGTCATTGCATGTGTGTTCTTTGAGCATACCACATATGGATCCACCAGTGTCATTGCATGTGTACTCTTTTCACAATCCACCTATGGATCCACCAGTGTCATTGCATGTGTGTTCTTTTCACATACCACATATGGATCCACTAGTGTCATTCCATGTGTGCTCTTTTCACAATCCACCTATGGATCCACCAGTGTCATTGCATGTGTGTTCTTTTTAGTAACAACAACCAGAGTCATTGAAATGTGTATTCTTTTCACATACCACCTATGGATACACTAGTGTCATTGCATGTGTGTTCTTTTTAGTAACAACAACCAGAGTCATTGAAATGTGTGTTCTTTTCACATACCACCTATGGATCCACAAGTGTCATTGCATGTGTGTTCTTTTCAGAGACCACATATGGATCCACCAGTGTCATTGCATGTATGTTCTTTTCACTAACAACAACTGGAGTCATTGCATGTGTGTTCTTTTCAGAGACCACACATGGATCCACCAGTGTCATTGCATGTATGTTCTTTTCACTAACAACAACTGGAGTCATTGCATGTGTGTTTTTTTCACATACCACATATGGATCCACCAGTGACATTGCATGTGTGCTCTTTTCACAATCAGCCTATGGATCCACCAGTGTCATTGCATGTGTGTTCTTTTTAGTAACAACAACCAGAGTCATTGCAATGTGTGTTCTTTTCACATACCACCTATGGATCCACCAGTGTTATTGCATGTGTGTTCTTTTTAGTAACAACAACTAGAGTCATTCCATGTGTGTTCTTTTCACATACCACATATGGATCCACCAGTGTCATTGAAATGTGTGTTCTCTTTAGAGACCACACATGGATCCTGATGTCATTGCATGTATGTTCTTTTCACTAACAACAACTGGAGTCATTGCATGTGTGTTCTTTTCACATACCACATATGGATCCACCAGTGTCATTGCATGTGTGCTCTTTTCACAATCCACCTATGGATCCACCAGTGTCATTGCATGTGTGTTGTTTTTAGTAACAACAACCAGAGTCATTGAAATGTGTGTTCTTTTCACATTCCACCTATGGATCCACAGTGTCATTGCATGTGTGGTCCTTTTAGTAACAATAACTAGAGTCATTGCATGTGTGTTCTTTTTACTAACAAGCTGAGTCATTTCATGACTATTCTTCTCACACACCACATATGGATCCACCAGTGTCATCGAAATGTGTGTTATCTTCACAATCCACACATGGATCCACCAGTGTCATTACATGTGTGTTCTTTTTAGTAACAACAACCAGAGTCATTGCATGTGTGTTCTTTTCACATTCCACATATGGATCCACCAGTGTCATTGAAATGTGTGTTCTCTTCAGGGACCACACATGGATCCACCAGTGTCATTGCATGTAGGTTCTTTTCACTAACAACAACTAGAGTCATTGCATGTGTGTTATTTCCACAAACCAAATATGAATCCACCAGTGGCATTGCATGTGTGCTCTTTTCACAATCCACCTATGGATCCACCAGTGTCATTGCATGTGTGTTCTTTTTAGTAACAACAACTAGAGTCATTGAAATGTGTGTTCTTTTCACATACCACCTATGGATCCACCAGTGTTATTGCATGTGTGTTCTTTTCAGTAACAACAAGCAGAGTCATTGAAATGTGTGTTCTTTTCACATACCACCTATGGATCCACCAGTGTCATTGCATGTGTGTTCCTTTCAGAGACCACACATGGATCCACCAGTGTCATTGCATGTATGTTCTTTTCACTAACAACAACTGGAGTCATCGCATGTGTGTTCTTTTCACATACCACATATGGATCCACCAGTGTCATTGCATGTGTGCTCTTTTCACAATCCACCTATGGATCCACCAGTGTCATTGCATGTGTGTTCTTTTTAGTAACAACAACCAGAGTCATAGAAATCTATGTTCTTTTCACATACCACCAATGGATCCACCAGTGTTATTGCATGTGTGTTCTTTTTAGTAACAACAACCAGAGTCATTGCATGTGTGTTCTTTTCACATACCACATATGGATCCACCAGTGTCATTGAATTGTGTGTTCTCTTTAGAGACCACACATGGATCCACCAGTGTCATTGCATGTATGTTCTTTTCACTAACAACAACTGGAGTCATTGCATGTGTGTTCTTTTAACATACAACATATGGATCCACCAGTGTCATTGCATGTGTGCGCTTTTCACAATCCACGTATGGATCCACCAGTGTCATTGCATGTGTGTTCTTTTCACATACCACATATGGATCCACCAGTGTCATTGCATGTGTGCTCTTTTCACAATCCACCTATGGATCCACCAGTGTCATTGCATGTGTGTTCTTTTTAGTAACAACAACCAAAGTCATTGAAATGTGTGTTCTTTTCACATACCACATATGGATCCGCCAGTGTCATTGCATGTGTGTTCTTTTTAGTAACAACAACCAGAGTCATTGAAATGTGTGTTCTTTTCACATACCACCTATGGATCCACCAGTGTCATTGCATGTGTGGTCCTTTTAGTAACAATAACTAGAGTCATTGCATGTGTGTTCTTTTCACATACCACATACGGATCCACCAGTGTCATTGAAATGTGTGTTGTCTTCAGAGACCACACATGGATCCACCAGTATCATTGCATGTATGTTCTTTTCACTAACAACAACTGGAGTCATTGCATGTGTGTTCTTTGAGCATACCACATATGGAACCACCAGTGTCATTCCATGTGTGCTCTTTTCACAATCCACCTATGGATCCACCAGTGTCATTGCATGTGTGTTCTTTTTAGTAACAACAACCAGAGTCATTGAAATGTGTATTCTTTTCACATACCACCTATGGATACACTAGTGTCATTGCATGTGTGTTCTTTTTAGTAACAACAAACAGAGTCATTGAAATGTGTGTTCTTTTCACATACCACCTATGGATCCACAAGTGTCATTGCATGTGTGTTCTTTTCAGAGAGCACATATGGATCCACCAGTGTCATTGCATGTATGTTCTTTTCACTAACAACAACTGGAGTCATTGCATGTGTGTTCTTTTCAGAGACCACACATGGATCCACCAGTGTCATTGCATGTATGTTCTTTTCACTAACAACAACTGGAGTCATTGCATGTGTTTTTTTTTCACATACAACATATGGATCCACCAGTGACATTGCATGTGTGCTCTTTTCACAATCAGCCTATGGATCCACCAGTGTCATTGCATGTGTGTTCTTTTTAGTTACAACAACAAGAGTCATTGAAATGTGTGTTCTTTTCACATACCACCTATGGATCCACCAGTGTCATTGCATGTCTGTTCTTTTTAGTAACAACAACTAGAGTCATTCCATGTGTGTTCTTTTCACATACCACATATGGATCCACCAGTGTCATTGAAATGTGTGTTCTCTTTAGAGACCACACATGGATCCACCAGTGTCATTGCATGTATGTTCTTTTCACTAACCACAACTGGAGTCATTGCATGTGTGTTCTTTTCACATACCACATATGGATCCACCAGTGTCATTGCATGTGTGCTCTTTTCACAATCCACCTATGGATCCACCAGTGTCATTGCATGTGTGTTCTTTTTAGTAACAACAACCAGAGTCATTGAAATGTGTGTTCTTTTCACATTCGACCTATGGATCCACCAGTGTCATTGCATGTGTGGTCCTTTTAGTAACAATAACTAGAGTCATTGCATGTGTGTTCTTTTTACTAACAACAACTGGAGTCATTTCATGACTATTCTTCTCACACACCACATATGGATCCACCAGTGTCATCAAAATGTGTGTTCTCTTCACAATCCACACATGGATCCACCAGTGTCATTGCATGTGTGATCTTTTTACTAACAACAACCAGAGACATTGCATGTGTGTTCTCTTTAGAGACCACACATGGATCCACCAGTGTCATTGCATGTGTGTTCTTTTTAGTAACAACAACCAAAGTCATTGCATGTGTGTTCTTTTCACATACCACATATGGATCCACCAGTGTCATTGAAATGTGTGTTCTCTTCGGGGACCACACATGGATCCACCAGTGTCATTGCATGTAGGTTCTTTTCACTAACAACAACTAGAGTCATTGCATGTGTGTTATTTCCACAAACCAAATATGAATCCACCAGTGGCATTGCATGTGTGCTCTTTTCACAATCCACCTATGGATCCACCAGTGTCATTGCATGTGTGTTCTTTTTAGTAACAACAACCAGAGTCATTGAAATGTGTGTTCTTTTCACATACCACCTATGGATCCACCAGTGTTATTGCATGTGTGTTCTTTTTAGTAACAACAAGCAGAGTCATTGAAATGTGTGTTCTTTTCACATCCCACCTATGGATCCACCAGTGTCATTGCATGTGTGTTCGTTTCAGAGACCACACATGGATCCACCAGTGTCATTGCATGTATGTTCTTTTCACTAACAACAACTGGACTCATCGCATGTGTGTTCCTTTCACATACCATATATGGATCCACCAGTGTCATTGCATGTGTGCTCTTTTCACAATCCTCCTATGGATCCACCAGTGTCATTGCATGTGTGTTCTTTTTAGTAACAACAACCAGAGTCATAGAAATCTGTGTTCTTTTCACATACCACCAATGGATCCACCAGTGTTATTGCATGTGTGTTCTTTTTAGTAACAACAACCAGAGTCATTGCATGTGTGTTCTTTTCACATACCACATATGAATCCACCAGTGTCATTGAATTGTGTGTTCTCTTCAGAGACCACACATGGATCCACCAGTGTCATTGCATGTATGTTCTTTTCACTAACAACAACTGGAGTCATTGCATGTGTGTTCTTTTAACATACCACATATGGATCCACCAGTGTCATTGCATGTGTGCTCTTTTCACAATCCACCTATGGATCCACCAGTGTCATTGCATGTGTGTTCTTTTTAGTAACGACAACCAGAGTCATTGAAATGTGTGTTCTTTTCACATTCGACCTATGGATCCACCAGTGTCATTGCATGTGTGGTCCTTTTAGTAATAATAACTAGAGTCATTGCATGTGTGTTCTTTTTACTAACAACAACTGGAGTCATTTCATGACTATTCTTCTCACACACCACATATGGATCCACTAGTGTCATCGAAATGTGTGTTCTCTTCACAATCCACACATGGATCCACCAGTGTCATTGCATGTGTGATCTTTTTACTAACAACAACCAGAGACATTGCATGTGTGTTCTCTTTAGAGACCACACATGGATCCTGATGTCATTGCATGTGTGTTCTTTTTAGTAACAACAACCAAAGTCATTGCATGTGTGTTCTTTTCACATACCACATATGGATCCACCAGTGTCATTGAAATGTGTGTTCTCTTCGGGGACCACACATGGATCCACCAGTGTCATTGCATGTAGGTTCTTTTCACTAACAACAACTAGAGTCATTGCATGTGTGTTATTTCCACAAACCAAATATGAATCCACCAGTGGCATTGCATGTGTGCTCTTTTCACAATCCACCTATGGATCCACTAGTGTCATTGCATGTGTGTTCTTTTTAGTAACAACAACCAGAGTCATTGAAATGTGTGTTCTTTTCACATACCACCTATGGATCCACCAGTGTTATTGCATGTGTGTTCTTTTCAGTAACAACAAGCAGAGTCATTGAAATGTGTGTTCTTTTCACATCCCACCTATGGATCCACCAGTGTCATTGCATGTGTGTTCTTTTTAGTAACAACAACCAGAGTCATTGAAATGTGTGTTCTTTTCACATACCACCTATGGATCCACCAGTGTCATTGCATGTGTGTTCTTTTCAGAGACCACACATGGATCCACCAGTGTCATTGCATGTATGTTCTTTTCACTAACAACAACTGGAGTCATTGCATGTGTGTTCTTTTCACATACCGCATATGGATCCACCAGTGTCATTGCATCTGTGCTCTTTTCAAAATCCACCTATGGATCCACCAGTGTCATTGCATGTGTGTTCTTTTTAGTAAGAACAACTAGAGTCATTGAAATGTGTATTCTTTTCACATACCACCTATGGATACACTAGTGTCATTGCATGTGTGTTCTTTTTAGTAACAACAACCAGAGTCATTGAAATGTGTGTTCTTTTCACATGCCACCTATGGATCCACCAGTGTCATTGCATGTGTGTTCTTTTCAGAGACCACATATGGATCCACCAGTGTCATTGCATGTATGTTCTTTTCACCAACAACAACTGGAGTCATTGCATGTGTGTTCTTTTCAGAGACCACACATGGATCCACCAGTGTCATTGCATGTATGTTCTTTTCACTAACCACAACTGGAGTCATTGCATGTGTGTTCTTTTCACATACCACATATGGATCCACCAGTGTCATTGCATTTGTGCTCTTTTCACAATCCACCTATGGATCCACCAGTGTCATTGCATGTGTGTTCTTTTTAGTAACAACAACCAGAGTCATTGAAATGTGTGTTCTTTTCACATTCGACCTATGGATCCACCAGTGTCATTGCATGTGTGGTCCTTTTAGTAACAATAACTAGAGTCATTGCATGTGTGTTCTTTTTACTAACAACAACTGGAGTCATTTCATGACTATTCTTCTCACACACCACATATGGATCCACCAGTGTCATCGAAATGTGTGTTCTCTTCACAATCCACACATGGATCCACCAGTGTCATTGCATGTGTGATCTTTTTACTAACAACAACCAGAGACATTGCATGTGTGTTCTCTTTAGAGACCACACATGGATCCACTGATGTCATTGCATGTGTGTTCTTTTTAGTAACAACAACCAAAGTCATTGCATGTGTGTTCTTTTCACATACCACATATGGATCCACCAGTGTCATTGAAATGTGTGTTCTCTTCGGGGACCACACATGGATCCACCAGTGTCATTGCATGTAGGTTCTTTTCACTAACAACAACTAGAGTCATTGCATGTGTGTTATTTCCACAAACCAAATATGAATCCACCAGTGGCATTGCATGTGTGCTCTTTTCACAATCCACCTATGGATCCACCAGTGTCATTGCATGTGTGTTCTTTTTAGTAACAACAACCAGAGTCATTGAAATGTGTGTTCTTTTCACATACCACCTATGGATCCACCAGTGTTATTGCATGTGTGTTCTTTTTAGTAACAACAAGCAGAGTCATTGAAATGTGTGTTCTTTTCACATCCCACCTATGGATCCACCAGTGTCATTGCATGTGTGTTCGTTTCAGAGACCACACATGGATCCACCAGTGTCATTGCATGTATGTTCTTTTCACTAACAACAACTAGACTCATCGCATGTGTGTTCCTTTCACATACCATATATGGATCCACCAGTGTCATTGCATGTGTGCTCTTTTCACAATCCACCAATGGATCCACCAGTGTTATTGCATGTGTGTTCTTTTTAGTAACAACAACCAGATTCATTGCATGTGTGTTCTTTTCACATACCACATATGAATCCACCAGTGTCATTGAATTGTGTGTTCTCTTCAGAGACCACACATGGATCCTGATGTCATTGCATGTATGTTCTTTTCACTAACAACAACTGGAGTCATTGCATGTGTGTTCTTTTAACATACCACATATGGATCCACCAGTGTCATTGCATGTGTGCTCTTTTCACAATCCACCTATGGATCCACCAGTGTCATTGCATGTGTGTTCTTTTTAGTAACGACAACCAGAGTCATTGAAATGTGTGTACTTTTCACATTCGACCTATGGATCCACCAGTGTCATTGCATGTGTGGTCCTTTTAGTAATAATAACTAGAGTCATTGCATGTGTGTTCTTTTTACTAACAACAACTGGAGTCATTTCATGACTATTCTTCTCACACACCACATATGGATCCACTAGTGTCATCGAAATGTGTGTTCTCTTCACAATCCACACATGGATCCACCAGTGTCATTGCATGTGTGATCTTTTTACTAACAACAACCAGAGACATTGCATGTGTGTTCTCTTTAGAGACCACACATGGATCCTGATGTCATTGCATGTGTGTTCTTTTTAGTAACAACAACCAAAGTCATTGCATGTGTGTTCTTTTCACATACCACATATGGATCCACCAGTGTCATTGAAATGTGTGTTCTCTTCGGGGACCACACATGGATCCACCAGTGTCATTGCATGTAGGTTCTTTTCACTAACAACAACTAGAGTCATTGCATGTGTGTTATTTCCACAAACCAAATATGAATCCACCAGTGGCATTGCATGTGTGCTCTTTTCACAATCCACCTATGGATCCACCAGTGTCATTGCATGTGTGTTCTTTTTAGTAACAACAACCAGAGTCATTGAAATGTGTGTTCTTTTCACATACCACCTATGGATCCACCAGTGTTATTGCATGTGTGTTCTTTTCAGTAACAACAAGCAGAGTCATTGAAATGTGTGTTCTTTTCACATCCCACCTATGGATCCACCAGTGTCATTGCATGTGTGTTCTTTTTAGTAACAACAACCAGAGTCATTGAAATGTGTGTTCTTTTCACATACCACCTATGGATCCACCAGTGTCATTGCATGTGTGTTCTTTTCAGAGACCACACATGGATCCACCAGTGTCATTGCATGTATGTTCTTTTCACTAACAACAACTGGAGTCATTGCATATGTGTTCTTTTCACATACCGCATATGGATCCACCAGTGTCATTGCATCTGTGCTCTTTTCAAAATCCACCTATGGATCCACCAGTGTCATTGCATGTGTGTTCTTTTTAGTAAGAACAACTAGAGTCATTGAAATGTGTGTTCTTTTCACATACCACCTATGGATACACTAGTGTCATTGCATGTGTGTTCTTTTTAGTAACAACAACCAGAGTCATTGAAATGTGTGTTCTTTTCACATGCCACCTATGGATCCACCAGTGTCATTGCATGTGTGTTCTTTTCAGAGACCACATATGGATCCACCAGTGTCATTGCATGTATGTTCTTTTCACCAACAACAACTGGAGTCATTGCATGTGTGTTCTTTTCAGAGACCACACATGGATCCACCAGTGTCATTGCATGTATGTTCTTTTCACTAACAACAACTGGAGTCATTGCATGTGTGTTTTTTTCACATACCACATATGGATCCACCAGTGACATTGCATGTGTGCTCTTTTCACAATCAGCCTATGGATCCACCAGTGTCATTGCATGTGTGTTCTTTTTAGTAACAAAAACCAGAGTCATTGCATGTGTGTTATTTTCACATACCATATATGGATCCACTAGAGTCATTGAAATGTGTGTTCTTTTCACATACCACCTATAGATCCACCAGTGTCATTGCATGTGTGTTCTTTTTAGTAACAACAACTAGAGTCATTCCATGTGTGTTCTTTTCACATACCACATATGGATCCACCAGTGTCATTGAAATGTGTGTTCTCTTTAGAGACCACACATGGATCCACCAGTGCCATTACATGTATGTTCTTTTCACTAACAACAACTGGAGTCATTGCATGTGTGTTCTTTTCACATACCACATATGGATCCACCAGTGTCATTGCATGTGTGCTCTTTTCACAATCCACCTATGGATCCACCAGTGTCATTGCATGTGTGTTCTTTTTAGTAACAACAACCAGAGTCATTGAAATGTGTGTTCTTTTCACATACCACCTATGAATCCACCAGTGTCATTGCATGTGTGGTCCTTTTAGTAACAATAACTAGAGTCATTGCATGTGTGTTCTTTTCACATACCACATACGGATCCACCAGTGTGATTGAAATGTGTGGTGTCTTCAGAGACCACACATGGATCCACCAGTGTCATTGCATGTATGTTCTTTTCACTAACAACAACTGGAGTCATTGCATGTGTGTTCTTTGAGCATACCACATATGGATCCACTAGTGTCATTGCATGTGTGCTCTTTTCACAATCCACCTATGGATCCACCAGGGTCATTGCATGTGTGTTCTTTTCACATACCACATATGGATCCACCAGTTTCATTCCATGTGTGCTCTTTTCACAATCCACCTATGGATCCACCAGTGTCATTGCATGTGTGTTCTTTTTAGTAACAACAACCAGAGTCATTGAAATGTGTATTCTTTTCACATACCACCTATGGATACACTAGTGTCATTGCATGTGTGTTCTTTTTAGTAACAACAACCAGAGTCATTGAAATGTGTGTTCTTTTCACATACCACCTATGGATCCACCAGTGTCATTGCATGTCTGTTCTTTTCAGAGACCACATATGGATCCACCAGTGTCATTGCATGTATGTTCTTTTCACTAACAAGAACTGGAGTCATTGCATGTGTGTTCTTTTCAGAGACCACACATGGATCCACCAGTGTCATTGCATGTATGTTCTTTTCACTAACAACAACTGGAGTCATTGCATGTGTTTTTTTTTCACATACCACATATGGATCCACCAGTGACATTGCATGTGTGCTCTTTTCACAATCAGCCTATGGATCCACCAGTGTCATTGCATGTGTGTTCTTTTTAGTAACAACAACCAGAGTCATTGAAATGTGTGTTCTTTTCACATACCACCTATGGATCCACCAGTGTCATTGCATGTGTGTTCTTTTTAGTAACAACAACTAGAGTCATTCCATGTGTGTTCTTTTCACATACCACATATGGATCCACCAGTGTCATTGAAATGTGTGTTCTCTTTAGAGACCACACATGGATCCACAAGTGTCATTGCATGTATATTCTTTTCACTAACAACAATTGGAGTCATTGCATGTGTGTTCTTTTCACATACCACATATGGATCCACCAGTGTCATTGCATGTGTGCTCTTTTCACAATCCACCTATGGATCCACCAGTGTCATTGCATGTGTGTTCTTTTTAGTAACAACAACCAGAGTCATTGAAATGTGTGTTCTTTTCACATACCACCTATGGATCCACCAGTGTCATTGCATGTGTTGTCCTTTTAGTAACAATAACTAGAGTCATTGCATGTGTGTTCTTTTCACATACCACATACGGATCCACCAGTGTCATTGAAATGTGTGTTGTCTTCAGAGACCACACATGGATCCACCAGTGTCATTGCATGTATGTTCTTTTCACTAACAACAACTGGAGTCATTGCATGTGTGTTCCTTGAACATACCACATATGGATCCACCAGTGTCATTGCATGTGTGATCTTTTCACAATCCACCTATGGATCCACCAGTGTCATTGCATGTGTGTTCTTTTCACATACCACATATGGATCCACCAGTGCCATTCCATGTGTGCTCTTTTCACAATCCACGTACGGATCCACCAGTGTCATTGCATGTGTTATCTTTTTAGTAAAAACAACCAGAGTCATTGAAATGTGTGTTCTTTTCACATACCACCTATGGATCCACCAGTGTCATTGGATGTGTGTTCTTATTAGTAACAACAACTAGAGTCATTGAAATGTGTGTTCTTTTCACATACCATCTATGGATCCACCAGTGTCATTGCATGTGTGTTCTTTTCAGAGACCACATGTGGATCCACCAGTGTCATTGCATGTATGTTCTTTTCACTAACAACAACTGGAGTCATTGCATGTGTGTTCTTTTCACATACCACATATGGATCCACCAGTGTCATTGCATGTGTGCTCTTTTCACAATCGACCTATGGATCCACCAGTGTCATTGCATGTGTGTTCTTTTCAGTAACAAAAACCAGAGTCATTGAAATGTGTGTTCTTTTCACATACCACCTATGGATCCACCAGTGTCATTGCATGTGTGTTCTTTTTAGTAAGAACAACTAGAGTCATTGCATGTGTGTTCTTTTCACATACCACATATGGATCCACTAGTGTCATTGAAATGTGTGTTCTCTTTAGAGACCAAACATGGATCCTGATGTCATTGCATGTATGTTCTTTTCACTAACAACAACTGGAGTCATTGCATGTGTGTTCTTTTCACATACCACATATGGATCCACCAGTGTCATTGCATGTGTGCTCTTTTCACAATCCACCTATGGATCCACCAGTGTCATTGGATGTGTGTTCTTTTCACATACCACATATGGATCCACCAGTGTCATTGCATGTGTGCTCTTTTCACAATCCACCTATGGATCCACCTGTGTTATTGCATGTGTGTTCTTTTTAGTAACAAAAACCAGAGTCATTGAAATGTGTGTTCTTTTCACATACCACCTATGGATCCACCAGTGTCATTGCATGTGTGTTCTTTTCAGTAACAACAATCAGAGTCATTGAAATGTGTGTTCTTTTCACATAGCACCTATGGATCCACCAGTGTCATTGAAATGTGTGTTCTCTTGAGAGACCACACATGGATCCACCTGTGTCATTTCATGTGTGTTCTTTTCACTAACAACAACTGGAGTCATTGCATGTGTGTTCTTTTCACATACCACATATGGATCCACCAGTGTCATTGTATGTGTGAGCTTTTCACAATCCACCTATGGATCCACCAGTGTCATTGCATGTGTGTTCTTTTCACTAACAACAACTAGAGTCATTTCATGACTATTCTTCTCACACACCACATATGGATCCACCAGTGTCATTGAAATGTGTGTTCTCTTCACAATCCACACATTGATCCACCGGTGTCATTGCATGTGTGCTCTTTTTACTAACAACAACCAGAGACATTGCATGTGTGTTCTCTTCAGAGACCACACATGGATCCACCAGTGTCATTGCATGTGTGTTCTTTTTAGTAACAACAACTAGAGTCATTGCATGTGTGTTCTTTTCACATACCAAATATGGATCCACCGGTGTCATTGAAATGTGTGTTCTCTTCAGAGACCACACATGGATCCACCAGTGTCATTGCATGTGTGTTATTTTCACTAACAACAACCAGAGTCATTGCATGTGTGTTATTTCCACAAACCAAATATGGATCCACGAGTGGCATTGCATGTGTGCTCTTTTCACAATCCACCTATGGATCCACCAGTGTCATTGCATGTGTGTTCTGTTTAGTAACAACAACCAGAGTCATTGAAATGTGTGTTCTTTTCACATACCACCTATGGATCCACTAGTGTCATTGCATGTGTGTTCTTTATAGTGACAACAACCAGAGTCATTGAAATGTGTGTTCTTTTCACATACCACCTATGGATCCACGAGTGTCATTGCATGTGTGTTCTTTTTAGAGACCACACATGGATCCACCAGTGTCATTGCATGTATGTTCTTTTCACTAACAACAACTGGAGTCATTGCATGTGTGTTCTTTTCACATACCACATATGGATCCACCCGTGTCATTGCATGTGTTCTCTTTTCACAATCCACCTATGGATCCACCATTTTCATTTCATGTGTGTTCTTTTTAGTAACAACAACCAGAGTCATTGAAATCTGTGTTCTTTTCACATACCACCTATGGATAGACTAGTGTCATTGCATGTGTGTTCTTTTTAGTAACAACAACTAGAGTCATTGCATGTGTGTTCTTTTCACATACCACACATGGATCCACTAGTGTCATTGCATGTGGGTTCTTTTTAGTAACAACAACCAGTTATTGAAATCTGTGTTCTTTTCACATACCACCTATGGATAGACTAGTGTCATTGCATGTGTGTTCTTTTTAGTAACAACAACTAGAGTCATTGCATGTGTGTTCTTTTCACATACCACACATGGATCCACTAGTGTCATTGCATGTGTGCTCTTTTTACTAACAACAACCAGAGTCATTGCATGTGTGTTCTCTTCAGAGACCACACATGGATCCACCAGTGTCATTGCATGTGTGTTCTTTTTAGTAACAATAACCAGTCATTGAAACGTGTGTTTTTTTCACATACCACCTATGGATCCACCAATGTCATTGCATTTGTGTTCTTTTTAGTAACAACAACCAGAGTCATTGAAATGTGTGTTCTTTTCACATACCACATATGGATCCACCAGTGTCATTGCATGTGTGCTCTTTTCACAATCCACCTATGGATCCACCAGTGTCATTGCATGTGTGTTCTTTTTACTAACAACAACTGGAGTCATTTCATGACTATTCTTCTCACACACCACATATGGATCCACCAGTGTCATCGAAATGTGTGTTCTTTTCACAATCCACACATGGATCCACCAGTGTCATTTCATGACTATTCTTCTCACACACCACATATGGATCCACTAGTGTCATTGAAATGTGTGTTCTCTTCACAATCCACACATGGATCCACCAGTGTCATTGCATGTGTGCTCTTTTTAGTAAGAACAACCAGAGACATTGCATGTGTGTTCTCCTCAGAGACCACACATGGATCCACCAGTGTCATTGCATGTGTGTTCTTTTTAGTAGCAACAACCAGAGTCATTGCATGTGTGTTCTTTTCACATACCACATATGGATCCACCAGTGTCATTGAAATGTGTGTTCTCGTCAGAGACCACACATGGGTCCACCAGTGACATTGCATGTGTGTTATTTTCACTAACAACAACCAGAGTCATTGCATGTGTGTTATTTCCACAAACCAAATATGGATCCACGAGTGGCATTGCATGTGTGCTCTTTTCACAATCCACCTATGGATCCACCACTGTCATTGCATGTGTGTTCTTTTCACATACCACATATGGATCCACCAGTGTCATTGAAATGTGTGTTCTCGTCAGAGACCACACATGGATCCACCAGTGTCATTGCATGTGTGTTATTTTCACTAACAACAACCAGAGTCATTGCATGTGTGTTATTTCCACAAACCAAATATGGATCCACCAGTGTCATTGCATGTGTGCTCTTTTCATAATCCACCTATGGATCCACCAGTGTCATTGCATGTGTGTTCTTTTTAGTAACAACAACCAGAGTCATTGAAATGTGTGTTCTTTTCACATACCACCTATGGATCCACCAGTGTCATTGCATGTGTGTACTTTTTAGTAACAACAACCATAATCATTGAAATGTGTCTTCTTTTCACATACCACTTATGGATCCACCAGTGTCATTGCATGTGTGTTCTTTTCAGAGACCACACATGGATCCACCAGTGTCATTGCATGTATGTTCTTTTCACTAACAACAACTGGAGTCATTGCATGTGTGTTCTTTTCACATACCACATATGGATCCACCAGTGTCATTGCATGTGTACTCTTTTTACTAAAAACAACCAGAGTCATTGCATGTGTATTCTTTTCACATACCACATATGGATCCACCAGTGTCATTGCATGTGTGCTCTTTTCACAATCCACCTATGGATCCACCAGTGTCATTTCATGTGTGTTCTTTTTAGTAACAACAACTAGAGTCATTGAAATGTGTGTTCTTTTCACATACCACCTATGGATCCACCAGTGTCATTGCATGTGTGTTCTTTTTAGTAACAACAACCAGAGTCATTGCATGTGTGTTCATTTCACATACCACATATGGATCCACCAGTGTCATTGAAATGTGTGTTCTCTTCAGAGATCACACATGGATCCACCTGTGTCATTTCATGTGTGTTCTTTTCACTAACAACAACTGGAGTCATTGCATGTGTGTTCTTTTCACATACCACATATGGATCCACCAGTGTCATTGCATGTGTGCTCTTTTCACAATCCACCTACGCATCCACCAGTGTCATTGCATGTGTGTTCTTTTTAGTAACAACAACTAGAGTCATTGAAATGTGTGTTCTTTTCACATACCACCTATGGATGCACCAGTGTCATTGCATGTGTGTTCTTTTTAGTAAAAACAACCAAAGTCATTGAAATGTGTGTTCTCTTGAGAGACCACACATGGATCCACGAGTGTCATTGCATGTATGTTCTTTTCACTAAGAACAACTGGTGTCATTGCATGTGTGTTCTTTTCACATACCACATATGGATCCACCAGTGTCATTGTATGTGTGAGCTTTTCACAATCCACCTATGGATCCACCAGTGTCATTGCATGTGTGTTCTTTTTACTAACAACAACTAGAGTCATTTCATGACTATTCTTCTCACACACCACATATGGATCCACCAGTGTCATGGAAATGCGTGTTCTCTTCACAATCCACACATTGATCCACCGGTGTCATTGCATGTGTGCTCTTTTTACTAACAACAACCAGAGACATTGCATGTGTGTTCTCTTCAGAGACCACACATGGATCCACCAGTGTCATTGCATGTGTGCTCTCTTCAGAGACCACACATGGATCCACCCGTGTCATTGCATGTGTGTTCTTTTTAGTAACAACAACCAGAGTCATTGCATGTGTGTTCTTTTCACATACCAAATATGGATCCACCAGTGTCATTGAAATGTGTGTTCTCTTCAGAGACCACACATGGATCCACCAGTGTCATTGCATGTGTGTTATTTTCACTAACAACAACCAGAGTCATTGCATGTGTGTTATTTCCACAAACCAAATATGGATCCACGAGTGGCATTGCATGTGTGCTCTTTTCACAATCCACCTATGGATCCACCAGTGTCATTGCATGTGTGTTCTTTTTAGTAACAACAACCAGAGTCATTGAAATGTGTGTTCTTTTCACATACCACCTATGGATCCACCAGTGTCATTGCATGTGTGTTCTTTATAGTGACAACAACCAGAGTCATTGAAATGTGTATTCTTTTCACATACCACCTATGGATCCACCAGTGTCATTGCATGTGTGTTCTTTTTAGAGACCACACATGGATCCACCAGTGTCATTGCATGTATGTTCTTTTCACTAACAACAACTGGAGTCATTGCATGTCTGTTCTTTTCACATACCACATATGGATCCACCCGTGTCATTGCATGTGTGCTCTTTTCACAATCCACCTATGGATCCACCATTTTCATTTCATGTGTGTTCTTTTTAATAACAACAACCAGAGTCATTGAAATCTGTGTTCTTTTCACATACCACCTATGTATAGACTAGTGTCATTGCATGTGTGTTCTTTTTAGTAACAACAACCAGTCATTGAAATCTGTGTTCTTTTCACATACCACCTATGGATAGACAAGTGTCATTGCATGTGTGTTCTTTTTAGTAACAACAACTAGAGTCATTGCATGTGTGTTCTTTTCACATACCACACATGGATCCACTAGTGTCATTGCATGTGTGCTCTTTTTACTAACAACAACCAGAGTCATTGCATGTGTGTTCTCTTCAGAGACCACACATGGATCCACCAGTGTCATTGCATGTGTGTTCTTTTTAGTAACAATAACCAGAGTCATTGAAACGTGTTTTTTTTCACATACCACCTATGGATCCACCAATGTCATTGCATGTGTGTTCTTTTTAGTAACAACAACCAGAGTCATTGAAATGTGTGTTCTTTTCACATACCACGTATGGATCCACCAGTGTCATTGCATGTGTGATCTTTTCACAATCCACCTATGGATCCACCAGTGTCATTGCATGTGTGTTCTTTTTACTAACAACAACTGGAGTCATTTCATGACTATTCTTCTCACACACCACATATGGATCCACCAGTGTCATCGAAATGTGTGTTCTCTTCACAATCCACACATGGATCCACCAGTGTCATTGCATGTGTGATCTTTTTACTAACAACAACCAGAGACATTGCATGTGTGTTCTCTTCAGAGACCACACATGGATCCACCAGTGTCATTGCATGTGTGTTCTTTTTAGTAACAACAACCAGAGTCATTGCATGTGTGTTCTTTTCACATACCACTTATGGATCCACCAGTGTCATTGAAATGTGTGTTCTCTTCAGGGACCACACACGGATCCACCAGTGTCATTGCATGTAGGTTCTTTTCACTAACAACAACTAGAGTCATTGCATGTGTGTTCTTTTCACATACTACATATGGATCCACCAGTGTCATTGAAATGTGTGTTCTCGTCAGAGACCACACATGGATCCACCAGTGACATTGCATGTGTGTTATTTTCACTAACAACAACCAGAGTCATTGCATGTGTGTTATTTCCACAAACCAAATATGGATCCACGAGTGGCATTGCATGTGTGTTCTTTTCAGTAACAACAACACGAGTCATTGAAATGTGTGTTCTTTTGACATACCACCTATGGATCCACCAGTGTCATTGCATGTGTGTTCGTTTCAGAGACCACACATGGATCCACCAGTGTCATTGCATGTATGTTCTTTTCACTAACAACAACTTGAGTCATTGCATGTGTGTTCTTTTCACATACCACATATGGATCCACTAGTGTCATTGCATGTGTGCTCTTTTCACAATCCACCTATGGATCCACCAGTGTCATTGCATGTGTGTTCTTTTTAGTAAAAACAACCAGAGTCATAGAAATCTGTGTTCTTTTCACATACCACCAATGGATCCACCAGTGTTATTGCATGCGTGTTCTTTTTAGTAACAACAACCAGAGTCATTGCATGTGTGTTCTTTTCACATACCACATATGGATCCACCACTGTCATTGAATTGTGTGTTCTCTTCAGAGACCACACATGGATCCACCAGTGTCATTACATGTATGTTCTTTTCACTAACAACAACTGGAGTCATTGCATGTGTGTTCTTTTAACATACCACATATGGATCCACCATTGTCATTGCATGTGTGCTCTTTTCACAATCCACGTATGGATCCACCAGTGTCATTGCATGTGTGTTCTTTTCACATACCACATATGGATCCACCAGTGTTATTGCATGTGTGTTCTTTTTAGTAACAACAACCAAAGTCATTGAAATGTGTGTTCTTTTCACATACCACCTATGGATCCGCCAGTGTCATTGCATGTGTGTTCTTTTTAGTAACAACAACCAGAGTCATTGAAATGTGTGTTCTTTTCACATACCACCTATGGATCCACCAGTGTCATTGCATGTGTGTTCTTTTCAGAGAACACACATGGATCCACCAGTGTCATTGCATGTATGTTCTTTTCACTAACAACAACTGGAGTCATTGCATGTGTGTTCTTTTCACATACCGCATATGGATCCACCAGTGTCATTGCATCTGTGCTCTTTTCAAAATCCACCTATGGATCCACCAGTGTCATTGCATGTGTGTTCTTTTTAGTAAGAAGAACCAGAGTCTTTGAAATGTGTATTCTTTTCACATACCACCTATGGATACACTAGTGTCATTGCATGTGTGTTCTTTTTAGTAACAACAACCAGAGTCATTGAAATGTGTGTTCTTTTCACATACCACCTATGGATCCACCAGTGTCATTGCATGTGTGTTCTTTTTAGAGACCACATATGGATCCACCAGTGTCATTGCATGTATGTTCTTTTCACTAACAACAACTAGAGTCATTGCATGTGTGTTCTTTTCAGAGACCACACATGGATCCACCAGTGTCATTGCATGTATGTTCTTTTCACTAACAACAACTGGAGTCATTGCATGTGTTTTTTTTTCACATACCACATATGGATCCACCAGTGACATTGCATGTGTGCTCTTTTCACAATCAGCCTATGGATCCACCAGTGTCATTGCATGTGTGTTCTTTTTAGTAACAACAACCTGAGTCATTGCATGTGTGTTCTTTTCACATACCATATATGGATCCACTAGAGCCATTGAAATGTGTGTTCTTTTCACATACCACCTATGGATCCACCAGTGTCATTGCATGTGTGTTCTTTTTAGTAACAACAACAAGAGTCATTCCATGTGTGTTCTTTTCACATACCACATATGGATCCACCAGTGTCATTGAAATGTGTGTTCTCTTTAGAGACCACACATGGATCCACCAGTGTCATTGCATGTATGTTCTTTTCACTAACAACAACTGGAGTCATTGTATGTGTGTTCTTTTCACATACCACATATGGATCCACCAGTGTCATTGCATGTGTGCTCTTTTCACAATCCACCTATGGATCCACTAGTGTCATTGCATGTGTGTTCTTTTTAGTAACAACAACCAGAGTCATTGAAATGTGTGTTCTTTTCACATACCACCTATGGATCCACCAGTGTCATTGCATGTGTGGTCCTTTTAGTAACAATAACTAGAGTCATTGCATGTGTGTTCTTTTCACATTCCACATACGGATCCACCAGTGTCATTGAAATGTGTGTTGTCTTCAGAGACCACACATGGATCCACCAGTGTCATTGCATGTATGTTCTTTTCACTAACAACAACTGGAGTCATTGCATGTGTGTTCTTTGAGCATACCACATATGGATCCACCAGTGTCATTGGATGTGTACTCTTTTCACAATCCACCTATGGATCCACCAGTGTCATTGCATGTGTGTTCTTTTCACATACCACATATGGATCCACCAGTGTCATTCCATGTGTGCTCTTTTCACAATCCACCTATGGATCCACCAGTGTCATTGCATGTGTGTTCTTTTTAGTAACAACAACCGGAGTCATTGAAATGTGTATTCTTTTCACATACCACCTATGGATACACTAGTGTCCTTGCATGTGTGTTCTTTTTAGTAACAACAACCAGAGTCATTGAAATGTGTGTTCTTTTCACATACCACCTATGGATCCACCAGTGTCATTGCATGTGTGTTCTTTTCAGAGACCACATATGGATCCACCAGTGTCATTGCATGTATGTTCTTTTCACTAACAACAACTGGAGTCATTGCATGTGTGTTCTTTTCAGAGACCACACATGGATCCACCAATGTCATTTCATGTATGTTCTTTTCACTAACAACAACTGGAGTCATTGCATGTGTGTTTTTTTCACATACCACATATGGATCCACCAGTGACATTGCATGTGTGCTCTTTTCACAATCAGCCTATGGATCCACCAGTGTCATTTCATGTGTGTTCTTTTTAGTAACAACAACCTGAGTCATTGCATGTGTGTTCTTTTCACATACCATATATGGATCCACTAGAGCCATTGAAATGTATGTTCTTTTCACATACCACCTATGGATCCACCAGTGTCATTGCATGTGTGCACTTTTCACAATCCATGTATGGATCCACCAGTGTCATTGCATGTGTGTTCTTTTCACATACCACATATGGATCCACCAGTGTCATTGCATGTGTGCTCTTTTCACAATCCACCTATGGATCCACCAGTGTCATTGCATGTGTCTTCTTTTTAGTAACAACAACCAAAGTCATTGAAATGTGTGTTCTTTTCACATACCACCTATGGATCCGCCAGTGTCATTGCATGTGTGTTCTTTTTAGTAACAACAACTAGAGTCATTGAAATGTGTGTTCTTTTCACATACCACCTATGGATCCACCAGTGTCATTGCATGTGTGGTCCTTTTAGTAACAATAACTAGAGTCATTGCATGTGTGTCCTTTTCACATACCACATACGGACCCACCAGTGTCATTGAAATGTGTGTTGTCTTCAGAGACCACACATGGATCCACCAGTGTCATTGCATGTATGTTCTTTTCACTAACAACAACTGGAGTCATTGCATGTGTGTTATTTGAGCATACCACATATGGATCCACCAGTGTCATTGCATGTGTGCTCTTTTCACAATCCACCTATGGATCCACTAGTGTCATTGCATGTGTGTTCTTTTTACATACCACATATGGATCCACCAGTGTCATTCCATGTGTGCTCTTTTCACAATCCACCTATGGATCCACCAGTGTCATTGCATGTGTGTTCTTTTTAGTAACAACAACCAGAGTCATTGAAATGTTTATTCTTTTCACATACCACCTATGGATACACTAGTGTCATTGCATGTGTGTTCTTTTTAGTAACAACAACCAGAGTCATTGAAATGTGTGTTCTTTTCACATACCACCTATGGATCCACCAGTGTCATTGCATGTGTGTTCTTTTCAGAGACCACATATGGATCCACCAGTGTCATGGCATGTATGTTCTTTTCACTAACAACAACTGGAGTCATTGCATGTGTGTTCTTTTCAGAGACCACACATGGATCCACCAGTGTCATTGCATGTATATTCTTTTCACTAACAACAACTGGAGTCATTGCATGTGTTTTTTTTTCACATACCACATATGGATCCACCAGTGACATTGCATGTGTGCTCTTTTCACAATCAGCCTATGGATCCACCAGTGTCATTGCATGTGTGTTCTTTTTAGTAACAACAACCTGAGTCATTGCATGTGTGTTCTTTTCACATACCATATATGGATCCACTAGAGCCATTGAAATGTGTGTTCTTTTCACATACCACCTATGGATCCACCAGTGTCATTGCATGTGTGCTCTTTTCACAATCGACGTATGGATCCACCAGTGTCATTGCATGTGTGTTCTTTTCACATACCACATATGGATCCACCAATGTCATTGCATGTGTGCTCTTTTCACAATCCACCTATGGATCCACCAGTGTCATTCCATGTGTGTTCTTTTTAGTAACAACAACCAAAGTCATTGAAATGTGTGTTCTTTTCACATACCACCTATGGATCCGCCAGTGTCATTGCATGTGTGTTCTTTTTAGTAACAACAACCAGAGTCATTGAAATGTGTGTTCTTTTCACATACCACCTATGGATCCACCAGTGTCATTGCATGTGTGTTCTTTTCAGAGACCACACATGGATCCACCAGTGTCATTGCATGTATGTTCTTTTCACTAACAACAAATGGAGTCATTGCATGTGTGTTCTTTTCACATAACGCATATGGATCCACCAGTGTCATTGCATCTGTGCTCTTTTCAAAATCCACCAATGGATCCACCAGTGTCATTGCATGTGTGTTCTTTTTAGTAAGAACAACCAGAGTCATTGAAATGTGTATTCTTTTCACATACCACCTATGGATACACTAGTGTCATTGCATGTGTGTTCTTTTTAGTAACAACAACCAGAGTCATTGAAATGTGTGTTCTTTTCACATACCACCTATGGATCCACCAGTGTCATTGCATGTGTGTTCTTTTCAGAGACCACATATGGATCCACCAGTGTCATTGCATGTATGTTCTTTTCACTAACAACAACTGGATTCATTGCATGTGTGTTCTTTTCAGAGACCACACATGGATTGTAGCGTCCCCAACCTTTAATAAGATTGAGTCCCCTGTGTTTACAATGCTAGTCCCTGGATCAATAGCTAGCATCCACAGTTCAGATGTAATATCAAGAAACAAAGGTCATAATACAACTTTATAAACAGGAATAAAATAGTTTTGTTACATCAAACATAGCTCATTGGCTATTTACATTACATTGCAGCGGAATAACTATAGTCATGGGTCCTTCATCTTCAAAGTGCCACAGGCAGATGTTGGTTGTAGACTTTGTAATCCTAATCAATCAATCTTCACTAAAATCAATCAAACCTGCAACATCATAAGTTACAGCCACAAGGGTCAATACATTTGAATTGTATTGGCAAGTGATACTTTGGTAGTATAGTGGAGTCTATCATCTATATGCATTTGGCTAAGTGGAGTTGAGGCTTGCTTTGCCCAAAATAGATTTTTCCTATCATTTTGAAAATACTAAGATTTGTTTGGCAAAAACAAATTCCAAGGCATCTACCAATCAAAGACTGAAGATCCACTCAGGGCATCTACCAATCAGAGACTGAAGATTAGCTTGGCAAAAACAAATTTCCTCAATCTAAGATTTTGAGATCCTTGTACCAAGCCATCTCTCCATCCAAGATTGAAGAATTTCACACAACCCTTGTTCACCCACAAATTTTAATTTAGAAAATTGGAGTGATGAGATTCTTGAAGTTTCCATGTCTTGATGCTCAAATTGTCCTTTACCATGGACATGGCTAAGTACTTAGGTTTTACACTCTGCAGAGGTGGTGCACTTTACCCACAAGACTTGGTTTCCCAAGACAAAATCTTTCAGAAGCTTTCCCTTAGACCAACATGGACGCGTTTCAACCTATCAAACACTACCACCCACTGTCCATGTGGCTAAGTTCTTGCAACCTATATGATCATGGCAGAGCCCATATTGCCAAGTGGTTGCACTTTGAAGCTTCTCAACATTTGACATCTCAAATCTCTTTGTTTCCTGGGTGGCCATCCACAAGTGAGATACACAAGCCAAGTCCATGGCCTTGTGAACCACTCAACATACACCATTCCTTCCATTCCACCCAGGTGATTCATTAACTTTAGTTGTTTTGTTAAATAAAACACAAGTCCTCAGACTTAGAAATTTTTATAGCATGAATATATATTCCACCCAGGTTTCTATTAGCTAGGCTAAGCTTGATAGTAATAGGATTCTTAACTTAGGAAAATCCTTCTAAGGATTTATCTACTAGTTTTCCTATAGTAAGATCTATACTTAGCTAAATAAAAACCATGCAAGTTTTACTTAGCAAAAACACTAATGCATAGTGAAAATAATGGGACATAAGATATGAAGCATCACTTGCCTTTTTGGTAGAGGGTATAGGTTCACTCCTTGTCCTTGCAACACTCACACTCTTCAAGTCACTACAATCAATCAAGCAAGGCACAAACTTAATCTACCAATCAAGCAAAACAACACGCACAAAATAACAAAATCAAGAAATGCATGCAAGCATGCAAAGGATGGTTCTAATTGTAAAGGTGGTCTCCACTAGACTTCTAAACTTTGTAAGTTCCAAATTGGTCATTTACCAAAATGGCAAAGTCATTTGTAAAAGGGTTTCATTAGATTCCTAAACTTTGTAAGATCCAAATTGGTCATTTACCAAAGTGGCAAAGTTAAAGAAATGCATGCAAGCATGCCAAGCTTTGCTTTGTTTTGAAAAAGGGGTTCCTAATGGGTCATAGACATTTGGGCACACCTATTGGTCATTTTGTGAAGTGGCTAAGTCATTTGCAAAAGGTTTCACTATAAAACCATTTGCAAAACAAAGTGTCATTCTATGTGGTGTAGAAACATTTCTACTAGGGTATTAACCTATAGGTTTCACCAAATGAGTTGCTATTGCAAAACTTGGTGTTTTGGGTCAGTAGGTTTGGTTTAAAATATTTTCTCCAAAGTTTTCTTTATGAAAGCATTTTCATAAACAAAACAAATAGTTTTTAATTAGCTAGAAATGGACTAAACTAATTAATCCATCCTATTCTTTTCCAAAATCATTTTCCAAACTATGGGTTGGTTCCTAGGGTCAGTAAGGTCACAACAAACTAAATTGCAAAGGTTTTAACCTAAATATCATTTTTAAATGATTTTTCTAATGTTAGCAAGCACACAAAAGAATCTGCAAAATCAAACAAGCTAACAAATACTATTTGCTAAACTAAGGGCAGGGTTGGCTAGATCTTGTCTTGCTGATTCCAACGACATCAAATTTGTAAAATTTGGACGTGTGGATCAAAAGATACATGGGTTTGAAAATGGCAAAAGTTTCTGTTTTCTAATTTCTGTTTTTAAACAGAATATTGGACACGCGGCGTAATTCTATTCGTCGGTACCGATTCGCTGCGGATCACGCTCTGTAGCCGTTGGATCTAAATGAGATTGTGTGGTCCAGAGAGCGTACCTATTCGCGCGTAAGTGGTTCTATCGTACTCGTCCGATCTGGATCGAACGGCTGTCATCGCATTGACCAGAAGCTGGCGGCGCTGCTGTGGCTACCGGCGATGATCGGTCGATGGCGGTGAAGCGAGAGAGAAAGAGGGCATGCTCACCGAGCTCAGGAGGTTGCGGTGAAGCTCGACGTGCTGATGGCTCGACGAGGGGCGCACGGGGTCAGGCGTAATTGCTCGCCGGAGTAGAAAACGACGTCGGACGGCTCTGTCCGTGGTTGAAGACGATGCTGTGGATCACGAGAGGACAAACAGAGGTCTGGGTTAGACGCAGGAGGTCATGTCGGAGCTATGGGCGTGAACGAGAGGGCTCGGGGTGGTCAAGGCTTACCGGGGAAACTCGTCGGAGAGGAAGCAGACACGGTGGCGCTTAGAGCTTGTCGGAGTCGTCGCTGGAGATCGCTCTAAGGCAAAGGAGAGGCAGGGTTAGATGCGCACGAGGGGAGGTCTGTGCTCACCGGGGAATGTCGCCGTAGTTGGAACAGACGGCGGCGCTGCAGGTCGTCGTCGAAGGCGAGGTTTCAGGGCATCCGCGGTTGAGTTTGATGCACTGGCAGTTGCGCCTGAGAGTGGTGAAGCTGCCAGCGTACTCAGGGAGGCTCGGGGCGGTGAGGTTTCGTCGGAATCGTCACCGGAACATCATCGGGCGGTGATGCAGAGAAATGGAGTCGACTGGTGGCGAGAGAGGTGTGGTCTGGGGAAATGATGAGGAGGGAGGCGTTTAAGTAGGCGTCGTCGCGGCAAGGGATTAACGCAGCATTAACGCGAATTGAAGCCGCAAATTGAAGGCAGCAACGGCAGCGTCGTCTGGGGGAGAAGAAGTCGCGGGGAAGAAGAAGGAGGTGGCGGTGGGGTCCTGCAGTCGATGGGAAAAGGAGAAGAGCAGGGGTCAGGTGGGTCTCCTTGCGGGTAATTTCCTGAGTGCGAGGAAAAACGGTTCGGAGAGAGGGGCAGGTGAGAAAGGTGGGACCGTCTCGTCAGCGAGTGAGAGGAAGAAGTGGGTCCGTGCTGCCATTGGCTCAGTGGGTTTGTTTCTGGGTGTAAAATGTTTTCCTTGAGGGAGAATCTTTGGTTGCTGGGCCAAAGCTGGGCTGGTTATGTTTTCCTATTTTTTTTCTGCCTAAACACTTTTCTTTTTCTATTCTATTTTCTGTTTGGAATTCAAACAATTAATTCAAACAATTTCAAACAACACTCAATCAATTCAAACAGCAAACTTTTCATTTCAATTTGGTTCTGTTTGACAACATAATCCAAATCTCAAAATGAAATATTATTTTTATTTATTTTAGGATCCATTTATTATTTAAATAAAGTGGATCTTTAGTTATTAGGGTTTGATTTATTTAACAAAATTTCCATTTGAAATCCAATTATTTTCAAAACCAAACCAGAAGGTTTAATTTGAAAAATAAAGAAATACTTGGAAACTTATTTAAATAAATAAGTTTTGGTGTTTTAATTAAAATGGGAAAGCCTTTACTTAAATAAAATTGGATATTTAAATCCTTATTATTTTATTTAAATAATCCTTTACTCATTTTAATCAAAGCAAAACCTTTTAATAAAAGATTTCAAAGTAGTAATAAAATACTTGGTGTTCATTTAAAATGGGAAAAGCTTTTACTTAAATAAAATTGGATATTTAAATCCTTTATTTTATTTAAATAAACTTTTACTCATTTTATCAAAACAAAATATATTATTACAAAAGTTTGGCCAAAATTAATTTGGCTTATCTTTCATTTGAAACCAAAGTCTTTTATCAAAAGATCCAAAATAGTATTTCCAAAACAATTTATTTTTCCTTTGATAAATGTTTTATCTTTATAAATCCCTTTAGGATTATTTGATCACCAATTGGTATGGGCTTTGGTAAGGGCTTTATTGGCTTTGGAAATTCAATTTCCTTATCTTATATTATTCACAAGATTTTGTCTATGGTTCCAAACACTGTGAAACCAATCTCTAAGGTCTTTTCTTGATCCTTTGAGAATATTTGTTGATCAACTTTGGTATGGATCAAATCCATAGATTTGGGGTAACTTTGGAAAATAATTTCCTTCCATTAGGGTTTAAGGTTTTGGATTACTTTCCAAATGTTCAAATTTCCAGATACATTCATTGAGGAATGCATTTCCCTTGATTTGGATTTTTGTTGAATTCAAACTTTAAAATCCCATCTTTAACAAACTTTGGCTAAAGTTTTTACTTTTAGAAACAAAAGTTTCTTTTTACCCTGATTTTTCAACAAAATTTTATTTTGTTTAATTTATTTTTCACATTACAAGATTTGGAAAATTTTGGGATGTGACATGGATCCACCAGTGTCATTGCATGTATGTTCTTTTCACTAACAACAACTGGAGTCATTGCATGTGTTTTTTTTTCACATACCACATATGGATCCACCAGTGACATTGCATGTGTGCTCTTTTCACAATCAGCCTATGGATCCACCAGTGTCATTGCATGTGTGTTCTTTTTAGTAACAACAACCTGAGTCATTGCATGTGTGTTCTTTTCACATACCATATATGGATCCACTAGAGCCATTGAAATGTGTGTTCTTTTCACATACCACCTATGGATCCACCAGTGTCATTGCATGTGTGCTCTTTTCACAATCCACGTATGGATCCACCAGTGTCATTGCATGTGTGTTCTTTTCACATACCACATATGGATCCACCAGTGTCATTGCATGTGTGCTCTTTTCACAATCCACCTATGGATCCACCAGTGTCATTGCATGTGTGTTCTTAACAACAACCAAAGTCATTGAAATGTGTGTTCTTTTCACATACCACCTATGGATCCGCCAGTGTCATTGCATGTGTGTTCTTTTTAGTAACAACAACCAGAGTCATTGAAATGTGTGTTCTTTTCACATACCACCTATGGATCCACCAGTGTCATTGCATGTGTGGTCTTTTTAGAGACCACACATGGATCCACCAGTGTCATTGCATGTATGTTCTTTTCACTAACAACAAATGGAGTCATTGCATGTGTGTTCTTTTCACATACCGCATATGGATCCACCAGTGTCATTGCATCTGTGCTCTTTTCAAAATCCACCTATGGATCCACTAGTGTCATTGCATGTGTGTTCTTTTTAGTAAGAACAACCAGAGTCATTGAAATGTGTATTCTTTTCACATACCACCTATGGATACACTAGTGTCATTGCATGTGTGTTCTTTTTAGTAACAACAACCAGAGTCATTGAAATGTGTGTTCTTTTCACATACCACCTATGGATCCACCAGTGTCATTGCATGTGTGTTCTTTTCAGAGACCACATATGGATCCACCAGTGTCATTGCATGTATGTTCTTTTCACTAACAACAACTGGAGTCATTGCATGTGTGTTCTTTTCAGAGACCACACATGGATCCACCAGTGTCATTGCATGTATGTTCTTTTCACTAACAACAACTGGAGTCATTGCATGTGTGTTTTTTTCACATACCGCATATGGATCCACCAGTGACATTGCATGTGTGCTCTTTTCACAATCAGCCTATGGATCCACCAGTGTCATTGCATGTGTGTTCTTTTTAGTAACAACAACCTGAGTCATTGCATGTGTGTTCTTTTCACATACCATATATGGATCCACTAGAGCCATTGAAATGTATGTTCTTTTCACATACCACCTATGGATCCACCAGTGTCATTGCATGTGTGTTCTTTTTACTAACAACAACTAGAGTCATTGCATTGTGTTCTTTTCACATTACACATATGGATCCACCAGTGTCATTGAAATGTGTGTTCTCTTTAGAGACCACACATGGATTCACCAATGTCATTGCATGTGTGTTCTCTTCAGAGACCACACATGGATCCACCAGTGTCATTGCATGTGTGCTCTTTTCACAATCCACCTATGGATCCACTAGTGTCATTGCATGTGTGTTCTTTTTAGTAACAACAACCAGAGCCATTCAAATGTGTGTTCTTTTCACATACCACATATGGATCCACCAGTGTCATTGCATGTGTGGTCCTTTTAGTAACAATAACTAGAGTCATTGCATGTGCGTTCTTTCCACATACCACATACGGATCCACCGGTGTCATTGAAATGTGTGTTGTCTTCAGAGACCACACATGGATCCACCAGTGTCATTGCATGTATGTTCTTTTCACTAAAAACAACTGGAGTCATTGCATGTGTGTTCTTTTCACATACCACATATGGATCCACCAGTGTCATTGCATGTGTGCTCTTTTCACAATCCACCTATGGATCCACCAGTGTCATTGCATGTGTGTTCTTTTCACATACCACATATGGATCCACCAGAGTCATTGCATGTGTGCTCTTTTCACAATCCACATATGGATCCACCAGTGTCATTGCATGTGTGTTCTTTTTAGTAACAACAACCAGAGTCATTGAAATGTGTGTTCTTTTCACATACCACATATGGATCCACTAGTGTAATTGCATGTGTGTTCTTTTTAGTAACAACAACCAGAGTCAATGAAATGTGTGTTCTTTTCACGTACCTCATATGGATCCACCAGTGTCATTGAAATGTGTGTTCTCTTCAGAGACCACACATGGATCCACCTGTTTCATTGCATGTGTGTTCTTTTTAGTAACAACAACCAGAGTCATTGAAATGTGTGTTCTTTTCACAATCCACCTATGGATCCACCAGTGTCATTGCATGTGTGTTCTTTTTACTAACAACAACTGGAGTCATTTCATGACTGTTCTTCTCACATACCACATATGCATCCACTAGTGTCATTGAAATGTGTGTTCTCTTCACAATCCACACATGGATCCGCCAGTCTCATTGCATGTGTGCTCTTTTTACTTACAACAACCAGAGTCATTGCATGTGTTTTTTTTCAGATACCACACATGAATCCACCAGTGTCATTGCATGTGTGCTCTTTTTCTAACAACAACCAGAGTCATGGCATGTGTGTTCTCTTCAGAGACCACACATGAATCCACCAGTGTCATTCCATGTGTGTTCTTTTCACATAACACATATGGATCCACCAGTGTCATTGAAATGTGTGTTCTCTTTAGAGACCACACATGGATCCACCAGTGTCATTGCATGTGTGTTCTTTTCACATACCACATATGGATCCACCAGTGTCATTGCATGTGTGCTCTTTTCACAATCCACCTATGGATCCACTAGTGTCATTGCATGTGTGTTCTTTTTAGTAACAACAACCAGAGTCATTGAAATGTGTGTTCTTTTCACGTACCACCTATGGATCCACCAGTGTCATTGCATGTGTGGTCCTTTTAGTAACAATAACTAGAGTCATTGCATGTGCGTTCTTTCCACATACCACATACGGATCCACCGGTGTCATTGAAATGTGTGTTGTCTTCAGAGACCACACATGGATCCACCAGTGTCATTGCATGTATGTTCTTTTCACTAAAAACAACTGGAGTCATTGCATGTGTGTTCTTTTCACATACCACATATGGATCCACCAGTGTCATTGCATGTGTGCTCTTTTCACAATCCACCTATGGATCCACCAGTGTCATTGCATGTGTGTTCTTTTCACATACCACATATGGATCCACCAGAGTCATTGCATGTGTGCTCTTTTCACAATCCACTTATGGATCCACCAGTGTCATTGCATGTGTGTTCTTTTTAGTAACAACAACCAGAGTCATTGAAATGTGTGTTCTTTTCACATACCACATATGGATCCACTAGTGTAATTGCATGTGTGTTCTTTTTAGTAACAACAACCAGAGTCAATGAAATGTGTGTTCTTTTCACGTACCTCATATGGATCCACCAGTGTCATTGAAATGTGTGTTCTCTTCAGAGACCACACATGGATCCACCTGTTTCATTGCATGTGTGTTCTTTTTAGTAACAACAACCAGAGTCATTGAAATGTGTGTTCTTTTCACAATCCACCTATGGATCCACCAGTGTCATTGCATGTGTGTTCTTTTTACTAACAACAACTGGAGTCATTTCATGACTGTTCTTCTCACATACCACATATGCATCCACTAGTGTCATTGAAATGTGTGTTCTCTTCACAATCCACACATGGATCCTTGATCTCATTGCATGTGTGCTCTTTTTACTTACAACAACCAGAGTCATTGCATGTGTTTTTTTTCAGATACCACACATGAATCCACCAGTGTCATTGCATGTGTGCTCTTTTTCTAACAACAACCAGAGTCATGGCATGTGTGTTCTCTTCAGAGACCACACATGAATCCACCAGTGTCATTGCATGTGTGTTCTTTTCACATACCACATATGGATCCACCAGTGTCATTGCATGTGTGCTCTTTTCACAATCCACCTATGGATCCACTAGTGTCATTGCATGTGTGTTCTTTTTAGTAACAACAACCAGAGTCATTGAAATGTGTGTTGTTTTCACGTACCACCTATGGATCCACCAGTGTCATTGCATGTGTGGTCCTTTTAGTAACAATAACTAGAGTCATTGCATGTGCGTTCTTTCCACATACCACATACGGATCCACCGGTGTCATTGAAATGTGTGTTGTCTTCAGAGACCACACATGGATCCACCAGTGTCATTGCATGTATGTTCTTTTCACTAACAACAACTGGAGTCATTGCATGTGTGTTCTTTGAGCATACCACATATGGATCCACCAGTGTCATTGCATGTGTGCTCTTTTCACAATCCACCTATGGATCCACCAGTGTAATTGCATGTGTGTTCTTTTCACATACCACATATGTATCCACCAGTGTCATTCCATGTGTGCTCTTTTCACAATCCACCTATGGATCCACCAGTGTCATTGCATGTGTGTTCTTTTTAGTAACAACAACCAGAGTCATTGAAATGTGTATTCTTTTCACATACCACCTATGGATACACTAGTGTCATTGCATGTGTGTTCTTTTTAGTAACAACAACCAGAGTCATTGAAATGTGTGTTCTTTTCACATACCACCTATGGATCCACAAGTGTCATTGCATGTGTGTTCTTTTCAGAGACCACATATGGATCCACCAATGTCATTGCATGTATTTTCTTTTCACTAACAACAACTGGAGTCATTACATGTGTGTTCTTTTCAGAGACCACACATGGATCCACCAGTGGCATTGCATGTATGTTCTTTTCACTAACAACAACTGGAGTCATTGCATGTGTTTTTTTTTCACATACCACATATGGATCCACCAGTGACATTGCATGTGTGCTCTTTTCACAATCAGCCTATGGATCCACCAGTGTCATTTCATGTGTGTTCTTTTTAGTAACAACAACCAGAGTCATTGCAATGAGTGTTCTTTTCACATACCACCTATGGATCCACCAGTGTCATTGCATGTGTGTTCTTTTTAGTAACAACAACTAGAGTCATTGCATGTGTGTTCTTTTCACATACCACATATGGATCCACCAGTGTCATTGAAATGTGTGTTCTCTTTAGAGACCACACATGGATCCACCAGTGTCATTGCATGTATGTTCTTTTCACTAACAACAACTGGAGTCATTGCATGTGTGTTCTTTTCACATACCACATATGGATCCACCAGTGTCATTGCATGTGTGCTCTTTTCACAATCCACCTATGGATCCACCAGTGTCATTGCATGTGTGTTGTTTTTAGTAACAACAACCAGAGTCATTGAAATGTGTGTTCTTTTCACATTCCACCTATGGATCCACAGTGTCATTGCATGTGTGGTCCTTTTAGTAACAATAAATAGAGTCATTGCATGTGTGTTCTTTTTACTAACAACAACTGGAGTCATTTCATGACTATTCTTCTCACACACCACATATGGATCCACCTGTGTCATCGAAATGTGTGTTCTCTTCACAATCCACACATGGATCCACTAGTGTCATTACATGTGTGATCTTTTTACTAACAACAACCAGAGACATTGCATGTGTGTTCTCTTCAGAGACCACACATGGATCCACCAGTGTCATTGCATGTGTGTTCTTTTTAGTAACAACAACCAGAGTCATTGCATGTGTGTTCTTTTCACATACCACATATGGATCCACCAGTGTCATTGAAATGTGTGTTCTCTTCAGGGACCACACATGGATCCACCAGTGTCATTGCATGTAGGTTCTTTTCACTAACAACAACTAGAGTCATTGCATGTGTGTTATTTCCACAAACCAAATATGAATCCACCAGTGGCATTGCATGTGTGCTCTTTTCACAATCCACCTATGGATCCACCAGTGTCATTGCATGTGTGTTCTTTTTAGTAACAACAACCAGAGTCATTGAAATGTGTGTTCTTTTCACATACCACCTATGGATCCACCAGTGTTATTGCATGTGTGTTCTTTTCAGTAACAACAAGCAGAGTCATTGAAATGTGTGTTCTTTTCCCATACCACCTATGGATCCACCAGTGTCATTGCATGTGTGTTCGTTTCAGAGACCACACATGGATCCACCAGTGTCATTGCATGTATGTTCTTTTCACTAACAACAACTGGAGTCATCGCATGTGTGTTCTTTTCACATACCACATATGGATCCACCAGTGTCATTGCATGTGTGCTCTTTTCACAATCCACCTATGGATCCACCAGTGTCATTGCATGTGTGTTCTTTTTAGTAACAACAACCAGAGTCATAGAAATCTGTGTTCTTTTCACATACCACCAATGGATCCACCAGTGTTATTGCATGTGTGTTCTTTTTAGTAACAACAACCAGAGTCATTGCATGTGTGTTCTTTTCACATACCACATATGGATCCACCAGTGTCATTGAATTGTGTGTTCTCTTCAGAGACCACACATGGATCCACCAGTGTCATTGCATGTATGTTCTTTTCACTAACAACAACTGGAGTCATTGCATGTGTGTTCTTTTAACATACCACATATGGATCCACCAGTGTCATTGCATGTGTGCTCTTTTCACAATCCACGTATGGATCCACCAGTGTCATTGCATGTGTGTTCTTTTCACATACCACATATGGATCCACCAGTGTCATTGCATGTGTGCTCTTTTCACAATCCACCTATGGATCCACCAGTGTCATTGCATGTGTGTTCTTTTTAGTAACAACAACCAAAGTCATTGAAATGTGTGTTCTTTTCACATACCACATATGGATCCGCCAGTGTCATTGCATGTGTGTTTTTTTTAGTAACAACAACCAGAGTCATTGAAATGTGTGTTCTTTTCACATACCACCTATGGATCCACCAGTGTCATTGCATTTGTGGTCCTTTTAGTAACAATAACTAGAGTCATTGCATGTGTGTTCTTTTCACATACCACATACGGATCCACCAGTGTCATTGAAATGTGTGTTGTCTTCAGAGACCACACATGGATCCACCGGTATCATTGCATGTATGTTCTTTTCACTAACAACAACTGGAGTCATTGCATGTGTGTTCTTTGAGCATACCACATATGGAACCACCAGTGTCATTCCATGTGTGCTCTTTTCACAATCCACCTATGGATCCACCAGTGTCATTGCATGTGTGTTCTTTTTAGTAACAACAACCAGAGTCATTGAAATGTGTATTCTTTTCACATACCACCTATGGATACACTAGTGTCATTGCATGTGTGTTCTTTTTAGTAACAACAAACAGACTCATTGAAATGTGTGTTCTTTTCACATACCACCTATGGATCCACAAGTGTCATTGCATGTGTGTTCTTTTCAGAAACCACATATGGATCCACCAGTGTCATTGCATGTATGTTCTTTTCACTAACAACAACTGGAGTCATTGCATGTGTGTTCTGTTCAGAGACCACACATGGATCCACCAGTGTCATAGCATGTATGTTCTTTTCACTAACAACAACTGGAGTCATTGCATGTGTTTTTTTTCACATACAACATATGGATCCACCAGTGACATTGCATGTGTGCTCTTTTCACAATCAGCCTATGGATCCACCAGTGTCATTGCATGTGTGTTCTTTTTAGTTACAACAACAAGAGTCATTGAAATGTGTGTTCTTTTCACATACCACCTATGGATCCACCAGTGTCATTGCATGTGTGTTCTTTTTAGTAACAACAACTAGAGTCATTCCATGTGTGTTCTTTTCACATACCACATATGGATCCACCAGTGTCATTGAAATGTGTGTTCTCTTTAGAGACCACACATGGATCCTGATGTCATTGCATGTATGTTCTTTTCACTAACAACAACTGGAGTCATTGCATGTGTGTTCTTTTCACATACCACATATGGATCCACCAGTGTCATTGCATGTGTGCTCTTTTCACAATCCACCTATGGATCCACCAGTGTCATTGCATGTATGTTCTTTTTAGTAACAACAACCAGAGTCATTGAAATGTGTGTTCTTTTCACATTCGACCTATGGGTCCACCAGTGTCATTGCATGTGTGGTCCTTTTAGTAACAATAACTAGAGTCATTGCATGTGTGTTCTTTTTACTAACAACAACTGGAGTCATTTCATGACTATTCTTCTCACACACCACATATGGATCCACCAGTGTCATCGAAATGTGTGTTCTCTTCACAATCCACACATGGATCCACCAGTGTCATTGCATGTGTGATCTTTTTACTAACAACAACTAGATACATTGCATGTGTGTTCTCTTTAGAGACCACACATGGATCCACCAGTGTCATTGCATGTGTGTTCTTTTTAGTAACAACAACCAAAGTCATTGCATGTGTGTTCTTTTCACATACCACATATGGATCCACCAGTGTCATTGAAATGTGTGTTCTCTTCGGGGACCACACATGGATCCACCAGTGTCATTGCATGTAGGTTCTTTTCACTAACAACAACTAGAGTCATTGCATGTGTGTTATTTCCACAAACCAAATATGAATCCACCAGTGGCATTGCATGTGTGCTCTTTTCACAATCCACCTATGGATCCACCAGAGTCATTGCATGTGTGTTCTTTTTAGTAACAACAACCAGAGTCATTGAAATGTGTGTTCTTTTCACATACCACCTATGGATCCACCAGTGTTATTGCATGTGTGTTCTTTTCAGTAACAACAAGCAGAGTCATTGAAATGTGTGTTCTTTTCACATCCCACCTATGGATCCACCAGTGTCATTGCATATGTGTTCGTTTCAGAGACCACACATGGATCCACCAGTGTCATTGCATGTATGTTCTTTTCACTAACAACAACTGGAGTCATCGCATGTGTGTTCTTTTCACATACCACATATGGATCCACCAGTGTCATTGCATGTGTGCTCTTTTCACAATCCACCTATGGATCGACCAGTGTCATTGCATGTGTGTTCTTTTTAGTAACAACAACCAGAGTCATAGAAATCTGTGTTCTTTTCACATACCACCAATGGATCCACCAGTGTTATTGCATGTGTGTTCTTTTTAGTAACAACAACCAGAGTCATTGCATGTGTGTTCTTTTCACATACCACATATGGATCCACCAGTGTCATTGAATTGTGTGTTCTCTTCAGAGACCACACATGGATCCTGATGTCATTGCATGTATGTTCTTTTCACTAACAACAACTGGAGTCATTGCATGTGTGTTTTTTTAACATACCACATATGGATCCACCAGTGTCATTGCATGTGTGCTCTTTTCACAATCCACGTATGGATCCACCAGTGTCATTGCATGTGTGTTCTTTTCACATACCACATATGGATCCACCAGTGTCATTGCATGTGTGCTCTTTTCACAATCCACCTATGGATCCACCAGTGTCATTGCATGTGTGTTTCTTTTAGTAACAACAACCAAAGTCATTGAAATGTGTGTTCTTTTCACATACCACATATGGATCCGCCAGTGTCATTGCATGTGTGTTTTTTTTAGTAACAACAACCAGAGTCATTGAAATGTGTGTTCTTTTCACATACCACCTATGGATCCACCAGTGTCATTGCATTTGTGGTCCTTTTAGTAACAATAACTAGAGTCATTGCATGTGTGTTCTTTTCACATACCACATACGGATCCACCAGTGTCATTGAAATGTGTGTTGTCTTCAGAGACCACACATGGATCCACCGGTATCATTGCATGTATGTTCTTTTCACTAACAACTGGAGTCATTGCATGTGTGTTCTTTGAGCATACCACATATGGAACCACCAGTGTCATTCCATGTGTGCTCTTTTCACAATCCACCTATGGATCCACCAGTGTCATTGCATGTGTGTTCTTTTTAGTAACAACAACCAGAGTCATTGAAATGTGTATTCTTTTCACATACCACCTATGGATACACTAGTGTCATTGCATGTGTGTTCTTTTTAGTAACAACAAACAGACTCATTGAAATGTGTGTTCTTTTCACATACCACCTATGGATCCACAAGTGTCATTGCATGTGTGTTCTTTTCAGAAACCACATATGGATCCACCAGTGTCATTGCATGTATGTTCTTTTCACTAACAACAACTGGAGTCATTGCATGTGTGTTCTGTTCAGAGACCACACATGGATCCACCAGTGTCATAGCATGTATGTTCTTTTCACTAACAACAACTGGAGTCATTGCATGTGTTTTTTTTCACATACAACATATGGATCCACCAGTGACATTGCATGTGTGCTCTTTTCACAATCAGCCTATGGATCCACCAGTGTCATTGCATGTGTGTTCTTTTTAGTTACAACAACAAGAGTCATTGAAATGTGTGTTCTTTTCACATACCACCTATGGATCCACCAGTGTCATTGCATGTGTGTTCTTTTTAGTAACAACAACTAGAGTCATTCCATGTGTGTTCTTTTCACATACCACATATGGATCCACCAGTGTCATTGAAATGTGTGTTCTCTTTAGAGACCACACATGGATCCACCAGTGTCATTGCATGTATGTTCTTTTCACTAACAACAACTGGAGTCATTGCATGTGTGTTCTTTTCACATACCACATATGGATCCACCAGTGTCATTGCATGTGTGCTCTTTTCACAATCCACCTATGGATCCACCAGTGTCATTGCATGTATGTTCTTTTTAGTAACAACAACCAGAGTCATTGAAATGTGTGTTCTTTTCACATTCGACCTATGGGTCCACCAGTGTCATTGCATGTGTGGTCCTTTTAGTAACAATAACTAGAGTCATTGCATGTGTGTTCTTTTTACTAACAACAACTGGAGTCATTTCATGACTATTCTTCTCACACACCACATATGGATCCACCAGTGTCATCGAAATGTGTGTTCTCTTCACAATCCACACATGGATCCACCAGTGTCATTGCATGTGTGATCTTTTTACTAACAACAACCAGAGACATTGCATGTGTGTTCTCTTTAGAGACCACACATGGATCCACCAGTGTCATTGCATGTGTGTTCTTTTTAGTAACAACAACCAAAGTCATTGCATGTGTGTTCTTTTCACATACCACATATGGATCCACCAGTGTCATTGAAATGTGTGTTCTCTTCGGGGACCACACATGGATCCACCAGTGTCATTGCATGTAGGTTCTTTTCACTAACAACAACTAGAGTCATTGCATGTGTGTTATTTCCACAAACCAAATATGAATCCACCAGTGGCATTGCATGTGTGCTCTTTTCACAATCCACCTATGGATCCACCAGAGTCATTGCATGTGTGTTCTTTTTAGTAACAACAACCAGAGTCATTGACATGTGTGGTCTTTTCACATACCACCTATGGATCCACCAGTGTTATTGCATGTGTGTTCTTTTCAGTAACAACAAGCAGAGTCATTGAAATGTGTGTTCTTTTCACATCCCACCTATGGATCCACCAGTGTCATTGCATATGTGTTCGTTTCAGAGACCACACATGGATCCACCAGTGTCATTGCATGTATGTTCTTTTCACTAACAACAACTGGAGTCATCGCATGTGTGTTCTTTTCACATACCACATATGGATCCACCAGTGTCATTGCATGTGTGCTCTTTTCACAATCCACCTATGGATCCACCAGTGTAATTGCATGTGTGTTCTTTTTAGTAACAACAACATGAGTCATAGAAATCTGTGTTCTTTTCACATACCACCAATGGATCCACAGTGTTGTGCATGTGTGCTCTTTTTAGTAACAACAACCAGAGTCATTGCATGTGTGTTCTTTTCACATACCCCATATGGATCCACCAGTGTCATTGAATTGTGTGTTCTCTTCAGAGACCACACATGGATCCACCAGTGTCATTGCATGTATGTTCTTTTCACTAACAACAACTGGAGTCATTGCATGTGTGTTCTTTTAACATACCACATATGGATCCACCAGTGTCATTGCATGTGTGCTCTTTTCACAATCCACGTATGGATCCACCAGTGTCATTGCATGTGTGTTCTTTTCACATACCACATATGGATCCACCAGTGTCATTGCATGTGTGCTCTTTTCACAATCCACCTATGGATCCACCAGTGTCATTGCATGTGTGTTCTTTTTAGTAACAACAACCAAAGTCATTGAAATGTGTGTTCTTTTCACATACCACCTATGGATCCGCCAGTGTCATTGCATGTGTGTTCTTTTTAGTAACAACAACCAGAGTCATTGAAATGTGTGTTCTTTTCACATACCACCTATGGATCCACCAGTGTCATTGCATGTGTGTTCTTTTCAGAGACCACACATGGATCCACCAGTGTCATTGCATGTATGTTCTTTTCACTAACAACAACTGGAGTCATTGCATGTGTGTTCTTTTCACATACCGCATATGGATCCACCAGTGTCATTGCATCTGTGCTCTTTTCAAAATCCACCTATGGATCCACCAGTGTCATTGCATGTGTGTTCTTTTTAGTAAGAACAACAAGAGTCATTGAAATGTGTATTCTTTTCACATACCACCTATGGATACACTACTGTCATTGCATGTGTGTTCTTTTTAGTAACAACAACCAGAGTCATTGAAATGTGTGTTCTTTTCACATGCCACCTATGGATCCACCAGTGTCATTGCATGTGTGTTCTTTTCAGAGACCACATATGGATCCACCAGTGTCATTGCATGTATGTTCTTTTCACTAACAACAACTGGAGTCATTGCATGTGTGTTCTTTTCAGAGACCACACATGGATCCACCAGTGTCATTGCATGTATGTTCTTTTCACTAACAACAACTGGAGTCATTGCATGTGTGTTTTTTTCACATACCACATATGGATCCACCAATGACATTGCATGTGTGCTCTTTTCACAATCAGCCTATGGATCCACCAGTGTCATTGCATGTGTGTTCTTTTTAGTAACAACAACCAGAGTCATTGCATGTGTGTTATTTTCACATACCACATATGGATCCACAAGTGTCATTGAAATGTGTGTTCTTTTCACATACCACATATGGATCCACCAGTGTCATTGCATGTGTGTTCTTTTTAGTAACAACAACTAGAGTCATTCCATGTGTGTTATTTTCACATACCACATATGGATCCACAAGTGTCATTGAAATGTGTGTTCTCTTTAGAGACGACACATGGATCCACCAGTGTCATTGCATGTATGTTCTTTTCACTAACAACAACTGGAGTCATTGCATGTGTGTTCTTTTCACATACCACATATGGATCCACCAGTGTCATTGCATGTGTGCTCTTTTCACAATCCACCTATGGATCCACCAGTGTCATTGCATGTGTGTTCTTTTTAGTAACAACAACCAGAGTCATTGAAATGTGTGTTCTTTTCACATACCACCTATGAATCCACCAGTGTCATTGCATGTGTGGTCCTTTTAGTAACAATAACTAGAGTCATTGCATGTGTGTTCTTTTCACATACCACATACGGATCCACCAGTGTGATTGAAATGTGTGTTGTCTTTAGAGACCACACATGGATCCACCAGTGTCATTGCATGTATGTTCTTTTCACTAACAACAACTGGAGTCATTGCATGTGTGTTCTTTGAGCATACCACATATGGATCCACCAGTGTCATTGCATGTGTGCTCTTTTCACAATCCACCTATGGATCCACCAGGGTCATTGCATGTGTGTTCTTTTCACATACCACATATGGATCCACCAGTGTCATTCCATGTGTGCTCTTTTCACAATCCACCTATGGATCCACCAGTGTCATTGCATGTGTGTTCTTTTTAGTAACAACAACCAGAGTCATTGAAATGTGTATTCTTTTCACATACCACCTATGGATACACTAGTGTCATTGCATGTGTGTTCTTTTTAGTAACAACAACCAGAGTCATTGAAATGTGTGTTCTTTTCACATACCACCTATGGATCCACCGATGTCATTGCATGTGTGTTCTTTTCAGAGACCACACATGGATCCACCAGTGTCATTGCATGTATGTTCTTTTCACTAACAACAACTGGAGTCATTGCATGTGTGTTCTTTTCAGGAGACCACATGGATCCACCAGTGTCATTGCATGTATGTTCTTTTCACTAACAACAACTGGAGTCATTGCATGTGTGTTTTTTTCACATACCACATATGGATCCACCAGTGACATTGCATGTGTGCTCTTTTCACAATCAGCCTATGGATCCACCAGTGTCATTGCATGTGTGTTCTTTTTAGTAACAACAACCAGAGTCATTGAAATGTGTGTTCTTTTCACATACCACCTATGGATCCACCAGTGTCATTGCATGTGTGTTCTTTTTAGTAACAACAACTAGAGTCATTCCATGTGTGTTCTTTTCACATACCACATATGGATCCACCAGTGTCATTGAAATGTGTGTTCTCTTTAGAGACCACACATGGATCCACAAGTGTCATTGCATGTATATTCTTTTCACTAACAACAATTGGAGTCATTGCATGTGTGTTCTTTTTCACATACCACATATGGATCCACCAGTGTCATTGCATGTGTGCTCTTTTCACAATCCACCTATGGATCTACCAGTGTCATTGCATGTGTGTTCTTTTTAGTAACAACAACCAGAGTCATTGAAATGTGTGTTCTTTTCACATACCACCTATGGATCCACCAGTGTCATTGCATGTGTGGTCCTTTTAGTAACAATAACTAGAGTCATTGCAAGTGTGTTCTTTTCACATACCACATACGGATCCACCAGTGTCATTGAAATGTGTGTTGTCTTCAGAGACCACACATGGATCCACCAGTGTCATTGCATGTATGTTCTTTTCACTAACAACAACTGGAGTCATTGCATGTGTGTTCCTTGAACATACCACATATGGATCCACCAGTGTCATTGCATGTGTGATCTTTTCACAATCCACCTATGGATCCACCAGTGTCATTGCATGTGTGTTCTTTTCACATACCACATATGGATCCACCAGTGCCATTCCATGTGTGCTCTTTTCACAATCCACCTACGGATCCACCAGTGTCATTGCATGTGTGTTCTTTTTAGTAACAACAACCAGAGTCATTGAAATGTGTGTTCTTTTCACATACCACCTATGGATCCACCAGTGTCATTGAATTGTGTGTTCTTATTTGTAACAACAACTAGAGTCATTGAAATGTGTGTTCTTTTCACATACCACCTATGGATCCACCAGTGTCATTGCATGTGTGTTCTTTTCAGAGACCACATGTGGATCCACCAGTGTCATTGCATGTATGTTCTTTTCACTAACAACAACTGGAGTCATTGCATGTGTGTTCTTTTCACATACCACATATGGATCCACCAGTGTCATTGCATGTGTGCTCTTTTCACAATCGACCTATGGATCCACCAGTGTCATTGCATGTATGTTCTTTTCACTAACAACAACTGGAGTCATTGCATGTGTGTTCTTTTCACATACCACATATGGATCCACCAGTGTCATTGCATGTGTGCTCTTTTCACAATCCACCTATGGATCCACCAGTGTCATTGCATGTGTGTTCTTTTTAGTAACAACAACCAGAGTCATTGAAATGTGTGTTCTTTTCACATACCACCTATGAATCCACCAGTGTCATTGCATGTGTGGTCCTTTTAGTAACAATAACTAGAGTCATTGCATGTGTGTTCTTTTCACATACCACATACGGATCCACCAGTGTGATTGAAATGTGTGTTGTCTTTAGAGACCACACATGGATCCACCAGTGTCATTGCATGTATGTTCTTTTCACTAACAACAACTGGAGTCATTGCATGTGTGTTCTTTGAGCATACCACATATGGATCCACCAGTGTCATTGCATGTGTGCTCTTTTCACAATCCACCTATGGATCCACCAGGGTCATTGCATGTGTGTTCTTTTCACATACCACATATGGATCCACCAGTGTCATTCCATGTGTGCTCTTTTCACAATCCACCTATGGATCCACCAGTGTCATTGCATGTGTGTTCTTTTTAGTAACAACAACCAGAGTCATTGAAATGTGTATTCTTTTCACATACCACCTATGGATACACTAGTGTCATTGCATGTGTGTTCTTTTTAGTAACAACAACCAGAGTCATTGAAATGTGTGTTCTTTTCACATACCACCTATGGATCCACCGATGTCATTGCATGTGTGTTCTTTTCAGAGACCACACATGGATCCACCAGTGTCATTGCATGTATGTTCTTTTCACTAACAACAACTGGAGTCATTGCATGTGTGTTCTTTTCAGAGACCACACATGGATCCACCAGTGTCATTGCATGTATGTTCTTTTCACTAACAACAACTGGAGTCATTGCATGTGTTTTTTTTTCACATACCACATATGGATCCACCAGTGACATTGCATGTGTGCTCTTTTCACAATCAGCCTATGGATCCACCAGTGTCATTGCATGTGTGTTCTTTTTAGTAACAACAACCAGAGTCATTGAAATGTGTGTTCTTTTCACATACCACCTATGGATCCACCAGTGTCATTGCATGTGTGTTCTTTTTAGTAACAACAACTAGAGTCATTCCATGTGTGTTCTTTTCACATACCACATATGGATCCACCAGTGTCATTGAAATGTGTGTTCTCTTTAGAGACCACACATGGATCCACAAGTGTCATTGCATGTATATTCTTTTCACTAACAACAATTGGAGTCATTGCATGTGTGTTCTTTTCACATACCACATATGGATCCACCAGTGTCACTGCATGTGTGCACTTTTCACAATCCACCTATGGATCTACCAGTGTCATTGCATGTGTGTTCTTTTAGTAACAACAACCAGAGTCATTGAAACGTGTGTTCTTTTCACATACCACATATGGATCCACCAGTGTCATTGCATGTGTGGTCCTTTTAGTAACAATAACTAGAGTCATTGCAAGTGTGTTCTTTTCACATACCACATACGGATCCACCAGTGTCATTGAAATGTGTGTTGTCTTCAGAGACCACACATGGATCCACCAGTGTCATTGCATGTATGTTCTTTTCACTAACAACAACTGGAGTCATTGCATGTGTGTTCCTTGAACATACCACATATGGATCCACCAGTGTCATTGCATGTGTGATCTTTTCACAATCCACCTATGGATCCACCAGTGTCATTGCATGTGTGTTCTTTTCACATACCACATATGGATCCACCAGTGCCATTCCATGTGTGCTCTTTTCACAATCCACCTACGGATCCACCAGTGTCATTGCATGTGTGTTCTTTTTAGTAACAACAACCAGAGTCATTGAAATGTGTGTTCTTTTCACATACCACCTATGGATCCACCAGTGTCATTGAATTGTGTGTTCTTATTTGTAACAACAACTAGAGTCATTGAAATGTGTGTTCTTTTCACATACCACCTATGGATCCACCAGTGTCATTGCATGTGTGTTCTTTTCAGAGACCACATGTGGATCCACCAGTGTCATTGCATGTATGTTCTTTTCACTAACAACAACTGGAGTCATTGCATGTGTGTTCTTTTCACATACCACATATGGATGCACCAGTGTCATTGCATGTGTGCTCTTTTCACAATCGACCTATGGATCCACCAGTGTCATTGCATGTGTGTTCTTTTCAGTAACAAAAACCAGAGTCATTGAAATGTGTGTTCTTTTCACATACCACCTATGGATCCACCAGTGTCATTGCATGTGTGTTCTTTTTAGTAAGAACAACTAGAGTCATTGCATGTGTGTTCTTTTCACATACCACATATGGATCCACTAGTGTCATTGAAATGTGTGTTCTCTTTAGAGACCACACATGGATCCACCAGTGTCATTGCATGTATGTTCTTTTCACTAACAACAACTGGAGTCATTGCATGTGTGTTCTTTTCAGAGACCACACATGGATCCACCAGTGTCATTGCATGTATGTTCTTTTCACATACCACATATGGATCCACCAGTGTCATTGCATGTGTGCTCTTTTCACAATCCACCTATGGATCCACCAGTGTCATTGGATGTGTGTTCTTTTCACATACCACATATGGATCCACAAGTGTCATTGCATGTGTGCTCTTTTCACAATCCACCTATGGATCCACCTGTGTTATTGCATGTGTGTTCTCTTTAGTAACATAAACCAGAGTCATTGAAATGTGTGTTCTTTTCACATACCACCTATGGATCCACAAGTGTCATTGCATGTGTGTTCTTTTCAGTAACAACAACCAGAGTCATTGAAATGTGTGTTATTTTCACATACCACCTATGGATCCACCAGTGTCATTGCATGTGTGCTCTTTTCAGAGACCACACATGGATCCAGCAGTGTCATTGCATGTATGTTCTTTTTACTAACAACAACTGGAGTCATTGCATGTGTGTTCTTTTCACATACCACATATGGATCCACCAGTGTCATTGCATGTGTGCTCTTTTCACAATCCACCTATGGATCCACCAGTGTCATTGCATGTGTGTTCTTTTTAGAAACAACAACCAGATTCATTGAAATGTGTGTCCTTTTCACATACCACCTATGGATCCACCAGTGTCATTGCATGTGTGTTCTTTTTAGTAACAACAACCAGAGTCATTACTTGTGTGTTCTTTTCACTAACAACAACTTGAGTCATTGCATGTGTGTTCATTTCACATACCACATATGGATCCACCAGTGTCATTGCATGTGTGCTCTTTTCACAATCCACCTATGGATCCACCAGTGTCATTGCATGTGTGTTCTTTTTAGTAACAACAACCAGAGTCATTGAACTGTGTGTTCTATTCACATACCACCTATGGATCCACCAGTGTCATTGCATGTGTGTTCTTTTTAGTAACAACAACTAGAGTCATTGCATCTGTGTTCTTTTCACATACCACATATGGATCCACCAGTGTCATTGAAATGTGTGTTCTCTTTAGAGACCACACATGGACCGACCAGTGTCATTGCATGTTTGTTCTTTTCACTAGCAACAACTGGAGTCATTGCATGTGTGCTCTTTTCACATACCACATATGGATCCACTAGTGTCATTGCATGTGTGCTCTTTTCACAATCCACCTATGGATCCACTGGAGTCATTGCATGTGTGTTCTTTTCACATACCACATATGGAACCACCAGTGTCATTGCATGTGTGCTCTTTTCACAATCCACCTATGGATCCACCTGTGTCATTGCATGTGTGTTCTTTTTAGTAACAAAAACCCGAGTCATTGAAATGTGTGTTCTTTTCACATACCACCTATGGATCCACCATTTTCATTGCATGTGTGTTCTTCTTAGTAACAACAAACAGAGTCATTGAAATGTGTGTTCTTTTCACATACCACCTATGGATCCACCAGTGTCATTGCATGTGTGTTCTTTTGAGAGACTACACATGGATCCAGCAGTGTCATTGCATGTATGTTCTTTTCACTAACAACAACTGGAGTCATTGCATGTGTGTTCTTTTCACATACCACATATGGATCCACCAGTGTCATTGCATGTGTGCTCTTTTCACAATCCACCTATGGATCCACCAGTGTCATTGCATGTGTGTTCTTTTTAGTAACAACAACCAGATTCATTGAAATGTGTGTTCTTTTCACATACCACCTATGGATCCACCAGTGTCATTGCATGTGTGTTCTTTTTAGTAACAACAACCAGAGTCATTGCTTGTGTGTTCTTTTCACATACCACATATGGATCCACCAGTGTCATTGCATGTGTGATCTTTTCACAATCCACCTATGGATCCACCAGTGTCATTGCATGTGTGTTCTTTTCACATACCACATATGGATCCACCAGTGTCATTGCATGTGTGTTCTTTTTATAACAACAACCAGATTCATTGAAATGTGTGTTCTTTTCACATACCACCGATGGATCCACCAGTGTCATTCAATGTGTGATCTTTTTAGTAACAACAACCAGAGTCATTGCATGTGTGTTCTTTTCACATACCACATATGGATCCACCAGTGTCATTGAAATGTGTGTTCTCTTCAGAGACCACACATGGATCCACAAGTGTCATTGCATGTATGTTCTTTTCACTAACAACAATTGGAGTCATTGCATGTGTGTTCTTTTCAGATACCACATATGGATCCACCATTGTCATTGCATGTGTGCTCTTTTAACAATCCACCTATCGATCCACCAGTGTCATTGCATGTGTGTTCTTTTCACATACCACAGATGGATCCACCAGTGTCATTGCATGTGTGCTATTTTCACAATCCACCTATGGATCCACCAGTGTCATTGCATGTGTGTTCTTTTTAGTAACAACAACCAGAGTCATTGAAATGTGTGTTCTTTTCACATACCACCTATGAATCCACCAGTGTCATTGCATGTGTGGTCCTTTTAGTAACAATAACTAGAGTCATTGCATGTGTGTTCTTTTCACATACCACATACGGATCCACCAGTGTGATTGAAATGTGTGTTGTCTTCAGAGACCACACATGGATCCACCAGTGTCATTGCATGTATGTTCTTTTCACTAACAACAACTGGAGTCATTGCATGTGTGTTCTTTGAGCATACCACATATGGATCCACCAGTGTCATTGCATGTGTGCTCTTTTCACAATCCACCTATGGATCCACCAGGGTCATTGCATGTGTGTTCTTTTCACATACCACATATGGATCCACCAGTGTCATTCCATGTGTGCTCTTTTCACAATCCACCTATGGATCCACCAGTGTCATTGCATGTGTGTTCTTTTTAGTAACAACAACCAGAGTCATTGAAATGTGTATTCTTTTCACATACCACCTATGGATACACTAGTGTCATTGCATGTGTGTTCTTTTTAGTAACAACAACCAGAGTCAATGAAATGTGTGTTCTTTTCACATACCACCTATGGATCCACCAATGTTATTGCATGTGTGTTCTTTTCAGAGACCACACATGGATCCACCAGTGTCATTGCATGTATGTTCTTTTCACTAACAACAACTTGAGTCATTGCATGTGTGTTCTTTTCAGAGACCACACATGGATCCACCAGTGTCATTGCATGTATGTTCTTTTCACTAACAACAACTGGAGTCATTGCATGTGTGTTTTTTTCACATACCACATATGGATCCACCAGTGACATTGCATGTGTGCTCTTTTCACAATCAGCCTATGGATCCACCAGTGTCATTGCATGTGTGTTCTTTTTAGTAACAACAACCAGAGTCATTGAAATGTGTGTTCTTTTCACATACCACCTATGGATCCACCAGTGTCATTGCATGTGTGTTCTTTTTAGTAACAACAACTAGAGTCATTCCATGTGTGTTCTTTTCACATACCACATATGGATCCACCAGTGTCATTGAAATGTGTGTTCTCTTTAGAGACCACACATGGATCCACAAGTGTCATTGCATGTATATTCTTTTCACTAACAACAATTGGAGTCATTGCATGTGTGTTCTTTTTCACATACCACATATGGATCCACCAGTGTCATTGCATGTGTGCTCTTTTCACAATCCACCTATGGATCTACCAGTGTCATTGCATGTGTGTTCTTTTTAGTAACAACAACTAGAGTCATTGAAATGTGTGTTCTTTTCACATACCACCTATGGATCCACTAGTGTCATTGCATGTGTGGTCCTTTTAGTAACAATAACTAGAGTCATTGCATGTGTGTTCTTTTCACATACCACATACGGATCCACCAGTGTCATTAAAATGTGTGTTGTCTTCAGAGACCACACATGGATCCACCAGTGTCATTGCATGTATGTTCTTATCACTAACAACAACTGGAGTCATTGCATGTGTGTTCCTTGAACATACCACATATGGATCCACCAGTGTCATTGCATGTGTGATATTTTCACAATCCACCTATGGATCCACCAGTGTCATTGCATGTGTGTTCTTTTCACATACCACATATGGATCCACCAGTGCCATTCCATGTGTGCTCTTTTCACAATCCACCTACGGATCCACCAGTGTCATTGCATGTGTGTTCTTTTTAGTAACAACAACCAGAGTCATTGAAATGTGTGTTCTTTTCACATACCACCTATGGATCCACCAGTGTCATTGCATGTGTGTTCTTATTAGTAACAACAACTAGAGTCATTGAAATGTGTGTTCTTTTCACATACCACCTATGGATCCACCAGTGTCATTGCATGTGTGTTCTTTTCAGAGACCACATGTGGATCCACCAGTGTCATTGCATGTATGTTCTTTTCAATAACAACAACTGGAGTCATTGCATGTGTGTTCTTTTCACATACCACATATGGATCCACCAGTGTCATTGCATGTGTGCTCTTTTCACAATCGACCTATGGATCCACCAGTGTCATTGCATGTGTGTTCTTTTCAGTAACAAAAACCATAGTCATTGAAATGTGTGTTCTTTTCACATACCACCTATGGATCCACCAGTGTCATTGCATGTGTGTTCTTTTTAGTAAGAACAACTAGAGTCATTGCATGTGTGTTCTTTTCACATACCACATATGGATCCACTAGTGTCATTGAAATGTGTGTTCTCTTTAGAGACCACACATGGATCCACCAGTGTCATTGCATATATGTTCTTTTCACTAACAACAACTTGAGTCATTGCATGTGTGTTCTTTTCACATACCACATATGGATCCACCAGTGTCATTGCATGTGTGCTCTTTTCACAATCCACCTATGGATCCACCAGTGTCATTGGATGTGTGTTCTTTTCACATACCACATATGGATCCACCAGTGTCATTGCATGTGTGCTCTTTTCACAATCCACCTATGGATCCACCTATGTTATTGCATGTGTGTTCTTTTTAGTAACATAAACCAGAGTCATTGAAATGTGTGTTCTTTTCACATACCACCTATGGATCCACAAGTGTCATTGCATGTGTGTTCTTTTTAGTAACAACAAACAGAGTCATTGAAATGTGTGTTCTTTTCACATACCACCTATGGATCCACCAGTGTCATTGCATGTGTGCTCTTTTCAGAGACCACACATGGATCCAGCAGTGTCATTGCATGTATCTTCTTTTTACTAACAACAACTGGAGTCATTGCATGTGTGTTCTTTTCACATACCACATATGGATCCACCAGTATCATTGCCTGTGTGCTCTTTTCACAATCCACCTATGGATCCACCAGTGTCATTGCATGTGTGTTCTTTTTAGTAACAACAACCAGATTCATTGAAATGTGTGTTCTTTTCACATACCACCTATGGATCCACCAGTGTCATTGCATGTGTGTTCTTTTTAGTAACAACAACCAGAGTCATTACTTGTGTGTTCTTTTCACTAACAACAACTAGAGTCATTGCATGTGTGTTCTTTTCACATACCACATATGGATCCACCAGTGTCATTGCATGTGTGCTCTTTTCTCAATCCACCTATGGATCCACCAGTGTCATTGCATGTGTTATCTTTTTAGTAACAACAGCCAGAGTCATTGAACTGTGTGTTCTTTTCACATACCACCTATGGATCCACCAGTGTCATTGCATGTGTGTTCTTTTTTGTAACAACAACTAGAGTCATTGCATCTGTGTTCTTTTCACATACCACATATGGATCCACCAGTGTCATTGAAATGTTTGTTCTCTTTAGAGACCACACATGGACCCACCAGTGTCATTGCATGTTTGTTCTTTTCACTAACAACAACTGGAGTCATTGCATGTGTGCTCTTTTCACATACCACATATGGATCCACTAGTGTCATTGCATGTGTGCTCTTTTCACAATCCACCTATGGATCCACCAGTGTCATTGCATGTGTGTTCTTTTCACATACCACATATGGAACCACCAGTGTCATTGCATGTGTGATCTTTTCACAATCCACCTATGGATCCACCTGTGTCATTGCATGTGTGTTCTTTTTAGTAACAAAAACCCGAGTCATTGAAATGTGTGTTCTTTTCACATACCACCTATGGATCCACCATTTTCATTGCATGTGTGTTCTTCTTAGTAACAACAAACAGAGTCATTGAAATGTGTGTTCTTTTCACATACCACCTATGGATCCACCAGTGTCATTGCATGTGTGTTCTTTTGAGAGACTACACATGGATCTACCAGTGTCATTGAATTGTGTGTTCTCTTCAGAGACCACACATGGATCCACCAGTGTCATTGCATGTATGTTCTTTTCACTAACAACAAATGGAGTCATTGCATGTGTGTTCTTTTCACATACCACATATGGATCCACCAGTTTCATTGCATGTGTGCTCTTTTCACAATCCACCTATGGATCCACCAGTGTCATTGCATGTGTGTTCTTTTTAGTAACAACAACCAGATTCATTGAAATGTGTGTTCTTTTCACATACCACCTATGGATCCACCAGTGTCATTGCATGTGTGTTCTTTTTAGTAACAACAACCAGAGTCATTGCTTGTGTGTTCTTTTCACATACCACATATGGATCCACCAGTGTCATTGCATGTGTGATGTTTTCACAATCCAACTATGGATCCACCAGTGTCATTGCATGTGTGTTCTTTTCACTAACAACAACTAGAGTCATTACATGTGTGTTATTTTCACATACCCCATATGGATCCACCAATGTCATTGCATGTGTGCTCTTTTCACAATCCACCTATGGATCCACCAGTGTCATTACATGTGTGTTCTTTTTAGTGACAACAACCAGAGTCATTGAAATGTGTGTTCTTTTTACTAACAACAACCAGAGTCATTGCATGTGTATTCTTTTAACATACCACATATGGATCCACCAGTGTCATTGCATGTGTGCTCTTTTCACAATCCACCTATGGATCCACCAGTGTCATTGCATGTGTGTTCTTTTCACATACCACATATGGATCCACCAGTGTTATTCCATGTGTGCTCTTTTCACAATCCACCTATGGATCCACCAGTGTCATTGCATGTGTGTTCTTTTTAGTCACAACAACCAGAGTCATTGAAATGTGTGTTCTTTTCACATACCACCTATGGATCCACCTGTGTCATTGCATGTGTGTTCTTTTTACTAACAACAACCAAAGTCATTGAAATGTGTGTTCTTTTTACATACCACCTATGGATCCACCAGTGTCATTGCATGTGTGTTCTTTTCACATACCACATATGGATCCACCAGTGTTATTCCATGTGTGCTCTTTTCACAATCCACCTATGGATCCACCAGTGTCATTGCATGTGTGTTCTTTTTAGTAACAACAACCAGAGTCATTGAAATGTGTATTATTTTCACATACCACCTATGGATCCACCAGTGTCATTGCATGTGTGTTCTTTTTAGTAACAACAACTAGAGTCATTGCATGTATGTTCTTTTCACATACCACATACGGATCCACCAGTGTGATTGAAATGTGTGTTCTCTTTAGAGACCACACATGGATCCACCAGTGTCATTGCATGTATGTTCTTTTCACTAACGACAACTGGAGTCATTGCATGTGTGTTCTTTTCACATACCACATATGGATCCACCAGTGTCATTGCATGTGTGCTCTTTTGACAATCCACCTATGGCTCCACCAGTGTCATTGCATGTGTGTTCTTTTCACATACCACATATGGATCCACCAGTGTCATTGCATGTGTGCTCTTTTCACAATCCACCTATGGATCCACCTGTGTCATTGCATGTGTGATCTTTTTACTAACAACAACCAGAGTCATTGAAATGTGTGTTCTTTTTAGATACCACCTATGGATCCACAAGTGTCATTGCATGTGTGTTCTTTTTAGTAACAACAAACAGAGTCATTGAAATGTGTGATCTTTTCACAATCCACCTATGGATCCACCAGTGTCATTGCATGTGTGTTCTTTTTAGTAACAACAACCAGAGTCATTGAAATGTGTGTTCTTTTCACATACCACCTATGGATCCACTAGTGTCATTGCATGTGTGTTCCTTTTAGTAACAATAACCAGAGTCATTGCTTGTGTGTTCTTTTCACATACCACATATGGATCCAGCAGTGTCATTGAAATGTGTTTTCTCTTCAGAGACCACACATGGATCCACCAGTGTCATTGCATGTATGTTCTTTTCACTAACAACAACTGGAGTTATTGCATGTGTATTCTTTTAACATACCACATATGGATCCACCAGTGTCATTGCATGTGTGCTCTTTTCACAATCCACCTATGGATCCACCAGTGTCATTGCATGTGTGTTCTTTTCACATACCACATATGGATCCACTAGTGTTATTCCATGTGTGCTCTTTTCACAATCCACCTATGGATCCACCAGTGTCATTGCATGTGTGTTCTTTTTAGTAACAACAACCAGAGTCATTGAAATGTGTGTTCTTTTCACATACCACCTATGGATCCACCAGTGTCATTGCATGTGTGTTCTTTTTAGTAACAACAACCAAAGTCATTGAAATGTGTGTTCTTTTCACATACCACCTATGGATCCACCAGTGTCATTGCATGTGTGTTCTTTTCAGAGACCACACATGTATCCACCAGTGTCATTGCATGTATGTTCTTTTCACTAACAACAACTGGAGTCATTGCAAGTGTGTTCTTTTCGCATACCACATATGGATCCACCAGTGTCATTACATCTGTGCTCTTTTCACAATCCACCTATGGATCCACCAGTGTCATTGCATGTGTGTTCTTTTTAGTAACAACAACCAGAGTCATTGAAATGTGTGTTCTTTTCACATAACACCTATGGATCCACTAGTGTCATTGCATGTGTGTTCTTTTTAGTAACAACAACCAGAGTCATTGCATGGGTGTTCTTTTCACATACCAGATATGGATCCACCAGTGTCATTGAAATGCGTGTTCTCTTCAGAGACCACACATTGATCCACCAGTGTCATTGCATGTATGTTCTTTTCACTAACAACAACTGGAGTCATTGCATGTTTGTTCTTTTCACATACCACATATGGATCCACCAGTGTCATTGCATATGTGCTCTTTTCACAATCCACCTATGGATCCACCAGTGTCATTGCATGTGTGTTCTTTTCAGATACCACATATGGATCACCAGTGTCATTGCATGTGTGCTCTTTACACAATCCACCTATGGATCCACCAGTGTCATTGCATGTGTGTTCTTTTTAGTAACAACAACCAGAGTCATTGAAATGTGTGTTCTTTTCACATACCACCTATGGATCCACTAGTGTCATTGCATGTGTGTTCCTTTTAGTAACAATAACCATAGTCATTGCATGTGTGTTCTTTTCACATACCACATATGCATCCACCAGTGTCATTGAAATGTGTGTTCTCTTCAGAGACCACACATGGATCCACCAGTGTCATTGCATGTATGTTCTTTTCACTAACAACAACTTGAGTCATTGCATGTGTATTCTTTTAACATACCACATATGGATCCACCAGTGTCATTGCATGTGTGCTCTTTTCACAATCCACCAATGGATCCACCAGTGTCATTGCATGTGTGTTCTTTTCACATACCACATATGGATCCACCAGTGTTATTCCATGTGTGCTCTTTTCACAATCCACCTATGGATCCACCAGTGTCATTGCATGTGTGTTCTTTTTAGTAACAACAACCAGAGTCATTGAAATGTGTGTTCTTTTCACATACCACCTATGGATCCACCAGTGTCATTGCATGTGTGTTCTTTTTAGTAACAACAACCAAAGTCATTAAAATGTGTGTTCTTTTCACATACCACCTATGGATCCACCAGTGTCATTACATGTGTGTTCTTTTCAGAGACTACATATGGATCCACCAGTGTCATTGCATGTATGTTCTTTTCACTAACAACAACTGGAGTCATTGCATGTGTGTTCCTTTCACATACCACATATGGATCCACCAGTGTCATTGCATGTGTGCTCTTTTCACAATCCACCTATGGATCCACCAGTGTCATTGCATGTGTGTTCTTTTTAGTAACAACAACCAGAGTCATTGAAATGTGTGTTATTTTCACATACCACCTATGGATCCACCAGTGTCATTGCATGTGTGTTCTTTTTAGTAAGAACAACTAGAGTCATTGCATGTATGTTCTTTTCACATACCACATACGGATCCACCAGTGTGATTGAAATGTGTGTTCTCTTTAGAGACCACACATGGATCCACCAGTGTCATTGCATGTATGTTCTTTTCACTAACAACAACTGGAGTCATTGCATGTGTGTTCTTTTCACATACCACATATGGATCCACCAATGTCATTGCATGTGTGCTCTTTTGACAATCCACCTATGGATCCACCAGTGTCATTGCATGTGTGTTCTTTTGACATACCACATATGGATCCACCAGTGTCATTGCATGTGTGCTCTTTTCACAATCCACCTATGGATCCACCTGTGTCATTGCATGTGTGTTCTTTTTACTAACAACAAGCAGAGTGATTGAAATGTGTGTTCTTTTTACATACCACCTATGGATCCACAAGTGTCATTGCATGTGTGTTCTTTTTAGTAACAACAAACAGAGTCATTGAAATGTGTGTTCTTTTCACATACCACCTATGGATCCACCAGTGTCATTGCATGTGTGTTCTTTTCAGAGACCACACATGGATCCAGCAGTGTCATTGCATGTATGTTCTTTTCACTAACAACAACTGGAGTCATTGCATGTGTGTTCTTTTCACATACCACATATGGATCCACCAGTGTCATTGCATGTGCGCTCTTTTCACAATCCACCTATGGATCCACCAGTGTCATTGCATGTGTGTTCTTTTTAGTAACAACAACCAAATTCATTGAAATGTGTGTTCTTTTCACATACCACCTATGGATCCAGTAGTGTCATTGCATGTGTGTTCTTTTTAGTAACAACAACCAGACTCATTGTGTCACATCCCAAGATTTTCCAAATCTTGTAATGTGAAAAATAAATAAACAAAATAAATTTTTGTTGAAAATCAGGGTGAAAAGAAACTTTTGTTTCTAAAAGGAAACTTAAAATCCCATCCTGAACAAACTTTGATTAAAGTTTGAATTCAACAAATCCAAATCAAGAGAAATGCATTCCTCAATGAATGTATCTCGAAATTTGAACACTTGGAAAATAAATCCAAAACCCTAAGCCCTAATGGAATAAAAAAAACCATTTCCAAGTTATCTCCAAATCCATGGATTTGATCCATACCAAAATTGATCAACAAATATTCACAAAGGATCAAGTAAGACCATAGAGATTGGTTTCACTTAGTTTGGAACCATAAATAAAATCTTATGAATATAATAAGATAAGGAAATTGAATTTCCAAAGTTAATAAAGCCCTTACCAAAAACCCATACCAATTGGTGAACAAATAATCCTAAAGGGATTTAAAAAGATAAAACATTTAATAAAGGAAATTTTATTAATTAAATCAAACCCTATTTTATTAAATAAGTAAAGATCCATTTTATTTAAATGGATCCTAAAATAAATAAAAATATTATTTTTATTTTGAGATTTGGATTATGTTGAGAAACAGAACCAAATTCAAAGTACAAAGTTGAGTGATTGTTTGAATTGTTTGAGTGGTTTGATTGTTTGAATAATTGATTGAAATTCAAAAACAGGAAAAGAATTAGAAAAGGAAAAGAAAGCGACAGAAAAAATAAGAAAAAGGCCCACCCACTAAGCCATTCCATTGACTTCCCTCCCCGAACCGTTTTTCCTCACTCAGGAACTTATCCGCGAGGAGACTGACCAGTGGACCCTCCCCCTCCTTTCTTTTCCCACCGTGTGAGCCCACTCCTCTGTTCTTCTTCCTCCCATGACTCCTTCTCCCCTCACCGCTGCGTTTTTGCGCCCGTTGATAGCACCATCAATCGCGTTAATCTCTCAAATAAACCTCGCCGTGACAACGCCCATTTAAACGCCAGTGACTCTCTCCGTTCCCCTCTGTTTCCTTCCCCAAGCACGCCCCAGTGCGATATTCGCCAGACACTCCTTGTCTCCGACGAGCTTCCACCGTCGATTCCGGCGAGCCACACCACCTCCTGCCTCCCGAACACGAGCACGCCCGCATCTGGCGCATCTTCCATGCCCGGTCATTCATCCATGGTGCCTTGTAACCTCGCCTTCAACGACGACACCGGCCCATTATACGCTTCTTCTCGGCGGCGTCTCGGTGAACCAGATCGCCCCTCTTCTTCTCGTTCACGCTCAGCCGCCATGATCTCCTGCGTCTAACCCTACCCTCGACCGCCTTCTCTTAATCTAGCATCGACTCCAACCGCGGCGGGACCAACCGTAAGCGACGACTCGGTGAGGAATTCGGCGACACCGTCGCCTTGCCTTCTCGCGAGTACCTTGAGCTTCACCACGATCCCGCGATTCTGGTGAGCATCTCCTTCTTCTCCCTCACTTCCTATTTCACCGGCGCGCCACCATGCAGGTCGCTCGCCCAAGACCGCCTTGACACCGGCTGGTCTATGGTCGAGCACCCTACGTCCGATCGAGATCGACACTCACGATAGTCTCACTTAACAGCGAAGGGCACGTGCAGCCGCTGTGCCGATGCGATCAAACTAGATCCTGCGGTCCGCGACGCGATCCACCGAACGGTATGGACCAATAGGAACGCGACGTGTGGCCAGTGTTTGTTTAAAACAGATTTGAAAAACAGATTTTAGTGCCATTTTCAAACCCTTGTAACTTTGGATCCACACGTCCAAAAATTACAAATTTTATGTCGTTGGATTCAGGAAAACAAGCCCTAGCCAACCATACCCTTAGTTTAGAAAATAGTATCTGTTAGATTGCTTGTTTTTGCAGATTCTTTTGTGAGCTTGTTTAGAATAGAAAAATTGTTTAAAAATGATTTTTTTGGGTTAAAACCTTTGCAAAATGGTTTGTTGTGACCTTACTGACCCTAGGAACCAACCCATGTTTTGGAAAATGAATTTGGAAAAGTTTAGAATGGATTAATTAGTTTAGTCCATTTCTAGCCAAATAAAACTATTGTTTTGTTTATGAAAATGATTTTGAGTGGAAAACTTTGGAGGAATTGGTTTGGACCAAACCTACTGACCCAAAACACCAAGTTTTGCAATAGCAACTCATTTGGTGAAACAAAATAATGATTCTTTGATTTAAAACCATTTCTAGTTAAATAGAAATGTGGTTATTTTATTAAATTTGATTTTGGAAGAAAACCTTTGGAAAATGTTTTGTTTTAAACTCACTGACCCAAAAACCCAAGTTTTGTGATTTGAAAACATATTTGGTGAACCCTATAGGTTAATGCCCTAGTAAAAAAATATTTCTACACCACATAAAATGATACTTTGTTTTGAAAATGGTTTTATAGTGAAACCTTTGCAAATGACTTTGCCATTTTGGTAAATGACCAATTTGGAACCTACAAAGTTTAGAAGCCTAGTGGAGACCATCCTTACAATAGAACCAACCTTTGCATGCTTATGCATGACTTAGATCCCATTACTTTGTGTGTGAGAAATTGTTTGTTTGACTTTGGTTTGGAATGTGAATTGAATTTGTGTTTGCTTGATTGACTTGTAGTGAAGTGTGAGACTAGCAAGATCAAGGAGTGAACCACCATTCTCTACCAAAAAGGCAAGTGATGCTTCATACTTTCTATCCCATTATTTTCACTATGCATTTGCTAAGTAAAACTTGCATGGATTTTTGCTAAGTATAAACCTTGCTATAGGAAAACCTAGTAGATGAATCCTTAGTAGGATTTTCCTAAGTTAAGAATCCTATTACTATCAAGCTTAGCCTAGCTAATAGAAAACATGGGTGGAATATATTCACACTATGGAAAAATCTCTAAGTCTGAGGACTTATGTTTTTGTTTAATAAAACAACTAAGTTAATGAATCACCTGGGTGGATTCGTAATTGCTTGGTGGTTTTTGGTTGAGTGGTTCACAAGGCCCATGTCTGTGGTTTACCTTGTGTATCTCACTTGTGGATGGCCACCCAGGAACAAAGAGATTTGAGATGTCAAATGTTGAGAAGCTTCAAGTGCAACCACTTGGCAATATGGGCTCTGCCATGATCATATAGGTTGCAAGAACTTAGCCATATGGACAGTGGGTGGTAGTGTTTGATAGGTTGGAGCGCGTCCATGATGGTCTAAGGAAGGCTTGAAAGATCTTGTCTTGGGAAACCAAGTCTTGTGGGGAAAGTGCACCACCTCTGCAGAGTGTAAAATCTAAGTACTTAGCCATGTCCCTGGTAAAGGACAATTTGAGCATCAAGACATGGAAGCAATCAAAAATCTCACCATTCAAATTTCTAAGTAAAATTTGTGGGTGAAGAAGGGATTGTTTGAAATCTTCAATCATTGATGGAGAGATGGCTTGGTACAAGGATCTTGAAATCTTTGATTGAGGAAAATGATTTTATCAAAGCAAAAACTTAGTATTTTCAAATGTTAGGGAAAAATCTATTTTGAGCAATGCCAGCCTCAACTCCACTTAGCCAAATGCATATAGATGATATCCTCCACTATACTACCATAGTATCACTTGCCAATACAATTCAAATGTATTGACCCTTGTGGATGTAACTTGTATGTTGCAGGTTTGTTTGTTTTTAGTGAAGATTGAATGATTAGGATTACAAAGTCTACAACCAACATCTGCCTGTGGCACTTTGAAGATGAAGGACCCATGACTATAGTTATTCCGCTGCAATGTAATGTAATAGCCTAATGAGCTATGTATTGATGTAATAAAATTATGTTATTCCTGGTTATAAAGTTATATTACGACCTTTGTCTCTTGATATTACATCTAAACTGTGGATGCTAGCTATTGATCCAGGGACTAGCATTGTAAACACAGGGGATTCTACCTTACCTTATATTTTAATAAGGTTGGTATCCTGACATGGTATCAGAGCATTGTGTTGCCTGTAGGATTTGTAACCCTAGGATTGGACAAAAACCCTTAGAAAAACAGGAATTGTATTTGTTCCAAAAACTTATTTACAAAAACAATCTTGTAAACTCTTTCCTCAACCATTTTGGTTTCAACTCTACTTATCTTCTATTTCAACTTGATGGAAAAGCCTACCCCATGACCAAAGACTTCACCATGTGCAAAGGACTTCTTCAACTTCTTCAACTCTAATGACTTCAACATCTTCAACATGTACAACAAGGACTTCCAACTTGGATACTACTAAGGACTACAAGTGAGACAAGAAATCTTGCTCAAGATTTGAAGATTAGGGAAACACAACTTAGAAGGAGCCATCAACACCTTTGAAGTTTTGTGACCAAGAGTTTTTCCCAAGGAAACCATGATCTCATTCAAGAAGAATCAACCAAGAAGGATGGAAAGATCACAAGTGAACCATATAGATGGACCACCATATTTAGTTTAAGTCAATCACACCAACTTATGTGGTGTAACAAAAATATTTTTGGTTGCCTAAAAGTATGCTTGAAACTTGTTGTTTGAGTGGAGTGCTTGTTTGTGATTGCTTGCACATTGTTTGTGTGAATTGTGATGTGTGTGATTAGAATTGATTCCTTAGAAATCTCTTGCCCTTTTCTAATCCCAACCCAACCCAAACAGATGACTTCTCCAAGAAACTCCAACATCAAGGATGGTGACAACAACAACAATCAAGAGGACAACATGAGAGAACTCATAGCAACCCAAAACCAGTTGAACCAACTAACAGCTCAGTTCATAGCCAGCAATAGTGATAAAGATCCAGCACTGCAAAAGTTTTTGGAGGAACAATCCCAACTGATGCTTAAGGTGACTAATCAAATGATCAACATGGAAGAAAACTATCCCAAAAGAGTGTATGACAACAAGGATGACAAGAATGTTATTCTAGATGGAGACCCAGCTTGCATTATTTGTGGAGACAAGGACCATACTTCCAAGGAGCATGAAGATCAATGCCCCAACTGTGAAGAGAAACATCCTATTGGACAATGTCCTACCTCTCAAGCTACTTGTTACCTTTGTGAAGGAAACGACCATGTCCCTATCCAATGCCCCATCTATGCCAATGTTGAACAAAGGAAACAAGAAGGGTCCAAGTATGCCAAGAATGTTGATGGCAAAGGAAAAGGACCACTCATACCTCCAAACAAGACAACCCAATTCAAAGGACTAAAGAAACCTAAGAAACCAAAGCAAGACATGAGCCTTGTGCAATGTCGTAAATGTAAGGAAATGGGACACTACCCCAGTGGATGCCCAGAGAACCCGAAGAATAAGGGAATTGACCAAGTAGTGTGCAACAACTACAAAGAACCAGGCCATTATGTAGCAACTTGTCCACAAGAGCAACGTAAAGAACTCCAAGATATCCACTATTTCAATTGCAAGAACCTAGGGCATTATGCAAGCAATTGTCCAAAAAAGATGAAGAACAAGTTGAACAAGCCTATGGAGAAACTCAACCTTGGCCCATGAGTCAAGAATGGAAACCAAGGACACAATGCAAAAGTTTGCTTAGAGAAGTTTTCCCAGGATCCCAAGAAGGACAATGTGTAATTTTTGTTTGAAAATTTTGAAGGGTGGTAGTACCCTAGTTGTTTGAGCCTGCTTGTAGCCCTAACCTTCCCAAAATCTTGAGGACGAGATTTATTTTAAGGGTGGTAGCCTGTCACATCCCAAGATTTTCCAAATCTTGTAATGTGAAAAATAAATAAACAAAATAAATTTTTGTTGAAAATCAGGGTGAAAAGAAACTTTTGTTTCTAAAAGGAAACTTAAAATCCCATCCTGAACAAACTTTGATTAAAGTTTGAATTCAACAAATCCAAATCAAGAGAAATGCATTCCTCAATGAATGTATCTGGAAATTTGAACACTTGGAAAATAAATCCAAAACCCTAAGCCCTAATGGAATAAAAAAAAACATTTCCAAGTTATCTCCAAATCCATGGATTTGATCCATACCAAAATTGATCAACAAATATTCACAAAGGATCAAGTAAGACCATAGAGATTAGTTTCACTTAGTTTGGAACCATAAATAAAATCTTATGAATATAATAAGATAAGGAAATTGAATTTCCAAAGTTAATAAAGCCCTTACCAAAAACCCATACCCATTGGTGAACAAATAATCCTAAAGGGATTTAAAAAGATAAAACATTTAATAAAGGAAATTTTATTAATTAAATCAAACCCTATTTTATTAAATAAGTAAAGATCCATTTTATTTAAATGGATCCTAAAATAAATAAAAATATTATTTTTATTTTGAGATTTGGATTATGTTGATAAACAGAACCAAATTCAAAGTACAAAGTTGAGTGATTGTTTGAATTGTTTGAGTGGTTTGATTGTTTGAATAATTGATTGAAATTCAAAAACAGGAAAAGAATTAGAAAAGGAAAAAGAAAGCAGACAGGAAAAAAATAAGAAAAAGGCCCAGCCCACTAAGCCATTCCAGCCCAGCTTCCCCTCCCCGAACCGTTTTTCCTCACTCAGGAACTTATCCGCGAGGAGACTGACCAGTGGACCCTCCCCCTCCTTTCTTTTCCCACGGCAGTGACCCCCTCCTCTGTTCTTCTTCTTCCTCCCATGACTCCTTCTCCCCTCACCTTGCGGCCGTTTACGCCGTTGATAGCACCATCAATCCGCGTTAATCTCTCAATTAAACCTCGCCGTGACAACGCCCATTTAAACGCCAGTGACTCCTCTCCATTTCCCCTCTGTTTCCTTCCCCAAGCACGCCCCAGTGCGATGTTCGCCAGACACTCCACTGTCTCCGACGAGCTTCCACCGTCGATTCGGCGAAACCACACCTCCTGCCTCCCGAACACGAGCACGCCCACGCATCTGGCGCATCTTCTGTGCGATCATTCATCCATGGTGCCTTGTAACCTCGCCGATGATGACTGCGGCCCGCCTATGCGCTTCTTCTCGGCGGCGTCTCCCGGTGAACCAGACCGCCCCTCTTCTTCTCGTTCACGCTCACAGCTTCGCCATGATCTCCTGCGTCTAACCCTGCCCTCGGTATGCCTTCTCTTAATCTGTAGCGTCGACTCCAACCGCGAGCAGGACCAACCGACGCCGCCGACGACTCCGGTGAGGAATTCCGACGACACCCGTGCGCCCCTTGCCTTCTCGCGAGTACCTTGAGCTTCACCACGATCCCGCGATTCTGGTGAGCATCTCCTTCTTCTCCCTCACTTCCTATTTCACCGGCGCCGCCACCACCGTCGCTCGCCGCCAATGACCGCGCCGCAGACATCGGCATGGTCGAGCACCCCACAGGTCGACGAGATCTCGACACTCACGATAGTCTCACTTAACAGCGAAAAGGGTGCGCCCTGTGCGATCAAACTAGATCCTGCGGTCCGCAGCACGCGATCCACCCGAACCGGTATGGACCAATAGGAACGCGACGCGTGGCCAGTGTTTGTTTAAAACAGATTTGAAAAACAGATTTTAGTGCCATTTTCAAACACTTGTAACTTTGGATCCACACGTCCAAAAATTACAAATTTTATGTCGTTGGATTCAGGAAAACAAGCCCTAGCCAACCATACCCTTAGTTTAGAAAATAGTATATGTTAGATTGCTTGTTTTTGCAGATTCTTTTGTGAGCTTGTTTAGAATAGAAAAATTGTTTAAAAATGATTTTTTTGGGTTAAAACCTTTGCAAAATGGTTTGTTGTGACCTTACTGACCCTAAGAACCAACCCATGTTTTGGAAAATGAATTTGGAAAAGTTTAGAATGGATTAATTAGTTTAGTCCATTTCTAGCCAAATAAAACTATTGTTTTGTTTATGAAAATGATTTTGAGTGGAAAACTTTGGAGGAATTGGTTTGGACCAAACCTACTGACCCAAAACACCAAGTTTTGCAATAGCAACTCATTTGGTGAAACAAAATAATGATTCTTTGACTTAAAACCATTTCTAGTTAAATAGAAATGTGGTTATTTTATTAAATTTGATTTTGGAAGAAAACCTTTGGAAAATGTTTTGTTTTAAACTCACTGACCCAAAAACCCAAGTTTTGTGATTTGAAAAGATATTTGGTGAACCCTATAGGTTAATGCCCTAGTAAAAAAATATTTCTACACCACATAAAATGATACTTTGTTTTGAAAATGGTTTTATAGTGAAACCTTTGCAAATGACTTTGCCATTTTGGTAAATGACCAATTTGGAACCTACAAAGTTTATAAGCCTAGTGGAGACCATCCTTACAATAGAACCAACCTTTGCATGCTTATGCATGACTTAGATCCCATTACTTTGTGTGTGAGAAATTGTTTGTTTGACTTTGGTTTGGAATGTGAATTGAATTTGTGTTTGCTTGATTGACTTGTAGTGAAGTGTGAGACTAGAAAGATCAAGGAGTGAACCACCATTCTCTACCAAAAAGGCAAGTGATGATTCATACTTTCTATCCCATTATTTTCACTATGCATTTGCTAAGTAAAACTTGCATGGATTTTTGCTAAGTATAAACCTTGCTATAGGAAAACCTAGTAGATGAATCCTTAGTAGGATTTTCCTAAGTTAAGAATCCTATTACTATCAAGCTTAGCCTAGCTAATAGAAAACATGGGTGGAATATATTCACACTATGGAAAAATCTCTAAGTCTGAGGACTTATGTTTTTGTTTAATAAAACAACTAAGTTAATGAATCACCTGGGTGGATTGGTAATTGCTTGGTGGTTTTTGGTTGAGTGGTTCACAAGGCCCATGTCTATGGTTTACCTTGTGTATCTCACTTGTGGATGGCCACCCAGGAACAAAGAGATTTGAGATGTCAAATGTTGAGAAGCTTCAAGTGCAACCACTTGGCAATATGGGCTCTGCCATGATCATATAGATTGCAAGAACTTAGCCATATGGATAGTGGGTGGTAGTGTTTGATAGGTTGGAGCGCGTCCATGATGGTCTAAGGGAAGGCTTCTGAAAGATCTTGTCTTGGGAAACCAAGTCTTGTGGGGAAAGTGCACCACCTCTGCAGAGTGTAAAATCTAAGTACTTAGCCATGTCCCTGGTAAAGGACAATTTGAGCATCAAGACATGGAAGCAATCAAAAATCTCATCATTCAAATTTCTAAGTAAAATTTGTGGGTGAACAAGGGATTGTTTGAAATTTTCAATCATTGATGGAGAGATGGCTTGGTACAAGGATCTTGAAATCTTTGATTGAGGAAAATGATTTTATCAAAGCAAAAACTTAGTATTTTCAAATGTTAGGGAAAAATCTATTTTGAGCAATGCCAGCCTCAACTCCACTTAGCCAAATGCATATAGATGATAGCCTCCACTATACTACCATAGTATCACTTGCCAATACAATTCAAATGTATTGACCCTTGTGGCTGTAACTTGTATGTTGCAGGTTTGTTTGTTTTTAGTGAAGATTGAATGATTAGGATTACAAAGTCTACAACCAACATACACTGTGGCACTTTGAAGATGAAGGACCCATGACTATAGTTATTCCGCTGCAATGTAATGTAATAGCCTAATGAGCTATGTATTGATGTAATAAAATTATGTTATTCCTGGTTATAAAGTTATATTATGACCTTTGTCTCTTGATATTACATCTAAACTGTGGATGCTAGCTATTGATCCAGGGACTAGCATTGTAAACACAGGGGATTGTACCTTACCTTATATTTTAATAAGGTTGGTATCCTGGCATATTCCTTGTGTGTTCTTTTCACATACCACATATGGATCCACCAGTGTCATTGAAATGTGTGTTCTCTTCACAGACCACACATGGATCCACTAGTGTCATTGCATGTATGTTCTTTTCACTAACAAAAACTGGAGTCATTGCATGTGTGTTCTTTTCACATACCACATATGGATCCACCAGTTCATTGCATGTGTGCTCTTTTCACAATCCACCTATGGATCCACCAGTGTCATTGCATGTGTGTTCTTTTCACATACCACATATGGATCCACCAGTGTCATTGCATGTTTGCTATTTTCACAATCCATCTATGGATCCACCAGTGTCATTGTATGTGTGTTCTTTTTGTAACAACAACCAGAGTCATTGAAATGTGTGTTCTTTTCACATACCACCGATGGATCCACCAGTGTCATTGCATGTGTGATCTTTTTAGTAACAACAACTAGAGTCATTGCATGTGTGTTCTTTTCACATACCACATATGGATCCACCAGTGTCATTGAAATGTGTGTTCTCTTCAGAGACCACACATGGATCCACTAGTGTCATTGCATGTATGTTCTTTTCACTAACAACAACTGGAGTCATTGCATGTGTGTTCTTTTCACATACCACATATGGATCCACCAGTGTCATTGCATGTGTGCTCTTTTGACAATCCACCTATGGATCCACCAGTGTCATTGCATGTGTGTTATTTTCACATACCACATATGGATCCACCGGTGTCATTGCATGTGTGCTCTTTTCACAATCCACCTATGGATCCACCTGTGTCATTGCATGTGTGTTCTTTTTACTAACAACAACCAGAGTCATTGAAATGTGTGTTCTTTTCATATACCACCTATGGATCCACAAGTGTCATTGCATGTGTGTTCTTTTTAGTAACAACAAACAGAGTCATTGAAATGTGTGTTCTTTTCACATACCACCTATGGATCCACCAGTGTCATTGCATGTGTGTTCTTTTTAGAGACCACACAGGATCCAGCAGTGTCATTGCATGTATGTTCTTTTCACTAACAACAACTAGAGTCATTGCATGTGTGTTCTTTTCACATACCACATATGGATCCACTAGTGTCATTGCATGTGCGCTCTTTTCACAATCCACCTATGGATCCACCAGTGTCATTGCATGTGTGTTGTTTTTAGTAACAACAACCAGGTTCATTGAAATGTGTGTTCTTTTCACATACCACCGATGGATCCACCAGTGTCATTGCATGTGTGATCTTTTTAGTAACAACAACCAGAGTCATTGCATCTGTGTTCTTTTCACATACCACATATGGATCCACCAGTGTCATTGAAATGTGTGTTCTCTTCAGAGACCACACATGGATCCACTAGTGTCATTGCATGTATCTTCTTTTCACTAACAAAAACTGGATTCATTGCATGTGTGTTCTTTTCACATACCACATATGAATCCACCAGTGTCATTGCATGTGTGCTCTTTTCACAATCCACCTATGGATCCATGAGTGTCATTGCATGTGTGTTCTTTTCACATACCACATATGGATCCACCAGTGTCATTGCATGTGTGCTATTTTCACAATCCACCTATGGATCCACCAGTGTCTTTGCATGTGTGTTCTTTTTGTAACAACAACCAGAGTCAGTGAAATGTGTGTTCTTTTCACATACCACCGATGGATCCACCAGTGTCATTGCATGTGTGATCCTTTTAGTAACAACAAGCAGAGTCATTGCATGTGTGTTCTTTTCACATACCACATATGGATCCACCAGTGTCATTGAAATGTGTGTTCTCTTCAGAGACCACACATTGATCCACCAGTGTCATTGCATGTGTGTTCTTTTCACTAACAACAACCAGAGTCATTACATGTGTGTTCTTTTCACATACCCCATATAGATCCACCAATGTCATTGCATGTGTGCTCTTTTCACAATCCACCTATAGATCCACCAGTGTCATTGCATGTGTGTTCTTTTTAGTAACAACAAACAGAGTCATTGAAATGTGTGTTCTTTTGACATACCACCTATTGATCCACCAGTGTCATTGCATGTGTGTTCTTTTGAGAGACCACACATGGATCCAACAATGTCATTGCATGTATGTTCTTTTCACTAACAACAACTGGAGTCATTGCATGTGTGTTCTTTTCACATACCACATATGGATCCACCAGTGTCATTACATGTGCGCTCTTTTCACAATCCACCTATGGATCCAGCAGTGTCATTGCATGTGTGTTCTTTTTAGTAACAACAACCAGATTCATTGAAATGTGTGTTCTTTTCACATACCACCTATGGATCCAGCAGTGTCATTGCATGTGTGTTCTTTTTAGTAACAACAACCAGAGTCATTGCTTGTGTGTTCTTTTCACATACCACATATGGATCCACCAGTGTCATTGAAATGTGTGTTCTCTTCACAGACCACACATGGATCCACTAGTGTCATTGCATGTATGTTCTTTTCACTAACAAAAACTGGAGTCATTGCATGTGTGTTCTTTTCACATACCACATATGGATCCACCAGTGTCATTGCATGTGTGCTCTTTCACAATCCACCTATGGATCCACCAGTGTCATTGCATGTGTGTTCTTTTCACATACCACATATGGATCCACCAGTGTCATTGCATGTTTGCTATTTTCACAATCCACCTATGGATCCACCAGTGTCATTGTATGTGTGTTCTTTTTGTAACAACAACTAGAGTCAATGAAATGTGTGTTCTTTTCACATACCACCGATGGATCCACCAGTGTCATTGCATGTGTGATCTTTTTAGTAACAACAACTAGAGTCATTGCATGTGTGTTGTTTTCACATACCACATATGGATCCACCAGTGTCATTGAAATGTGTGTTCTCTTCAGAGACCACACATGGATCCACCAGTGTCATTGCATGTGTGTTCTTTTCACCAACAACAACCAGAGTCATTGCATGTGTGTTCTTTTCACATGCCACATATGGATCCACCAGTGTCATTGCATGTGTTCTCTTTTCACAATCCACCTATGGATCCACCAGTGTCATTGCATGTGTGTTCTTTTAACTAACAACAACTGGAGTCATTGAAATGTGTGTTCTTTGCACATACCACCTATGGATCCACTAGTGTCATTGCATGTGTGTTCTCTTCACAATCCACACATGGATCCACCAGTGTGATTGCACGTGTGCTCTTTTTACTAACAACAACCAGAGTCATTGCATATGTGTTCTCTTTAGAGACCACACATGGATCCACCAGTGTCATTGCATGTGTGTTCTTTTTACTAACAACAACCAGAGTCATTTAAATGTGTGCTCTTTTCACAATCCACCTTTGGATCCACCAGTGTCATTGCATGTATGTTCTTTTCACTAACAACAACTGGAGTCATTGCATGTGTGTTCTTTTCACATACCACATATGGATCCACCAGTGTCATTGCATGTGTACTCTTTTCACAATCCACCTATGGATCCACCAGTGTCATTGCATGTGTGTTCTTTTCACATACCACATATGGATCCACCAGTGTCATTGCATGTGTGCTATTTTCACAATCCACCTATGGATCCACCAGTGTCATTGCATGTGTGTTCTTTTTGTAACAACAACCAGAGTTAGTGAAATCTGTCTTCTTTTCACATACCACCGATGGATCCACCAGTGTCATTGCATGTGTGATCTTTTTAGTAACAACAACCAGAGTCATTGCATGTGTGTTCTTTTCACATACCACATATGGATCCACTAGTGTCATTGAAATGTGTGTTCTCTTCAGAGACCACACATTGATCCTGATGTCATTGCATGTGTGTTCTTTCCACTAACAACAAGAGTCATTACATGTGTGTTCTTTTCACATACCCCATATAGATCCACCAATGTCATTGCATGTGTGCTCTTTTCACAATCCACCTATGGATCCACCAGTGTCATTGCATGTGTGTTCTTTTTAGTAACAACAACCAGAGTCATTGAAATGTGTGTTCTTTTCACATACCACATATGGATCCACAAGTTTCATTGCAAGTGTGTTCTTTTTAGTAACAACAACCAGAGTCATTGAAATGTGTGTTCTTTTCACATACCACATATGGATCCACCAGTGTCATTGCATGTGTGTTCTTTTTAGTAACAACAACCAGAGCCATTGCATGTGTGTTCTTTTCACATACCACATATTGATCCACTAGTGTCATTGAAATGCGTGTTCTCTTCAGAGACCACACATGGATCCACCAGTGTCATTGCATGTATGTTATTTTAACTAACAACAGCTGGAGTCATTGCATGTGTGTTCTTTTCACATACCACATATGGATCCACCAGTGTCATTGCATGTGTGCTCTTTTCTTAATCCACCTATGGATCCACCAGTGTCATTGCATGTGTGTTCTTTTTACTAACAACAACTGGAGTCATTGAAATGTCTGTTCTTTTCACATACCACCGATGGATCCACCAGTGTCATTGCATGTGTGATCTTTTTAGTAACAACAACCAGAGTCATTGCATGTGTGTTCTTTTCACATACCACATATGGATCCACCAGTGTCATTGAAATGTGTGTTCTCTTTAGAGACCACACATTGATCGACCAGTGTCATTGCATGTGTGTTCTTTTTTCCAACAGAGTCATTTCATGTGTGTTCTTTTCACATACCCCATATGGATCCACCAATGTCATTGCATGTGTGCTCTTTTCACAATCCACCTATGGATCCACCAGTGTCATTGCATGGGTGTTATTTTTAGTAACTACAACCCGACTCTTTTATATGTTTGTTCTTTTCACATACCACCTATGGATCCACAAGTTTCATTGCATGTGTGTTCTTTTTAGTAACAACAACCAAAGTCATTGAAATGTGTGTTCTTTTCACATACCACATATGGATCCACCAGTGTCATTGCATGTGTGTTCTTTTTAGTAACAACAACCAGAGCCATTGCATGTGTGTTCTTTTCACATACCACATATTGATCCACTAGTGTCATTGAAATGCGTGTTCTCTTCAGAGACCACACATGGATCCACCAGTGTCATTGCATGTATGTTATTTTAACTAACAACACCTGGAGTCATTGCATGTGTGTTCTTTTCACATACCACATATGGATCCACCAGTGTCATTGCATGTGTGCTCTTTTCTTAATCCACCTATGGATCCACCAGTGTCATTGCATGTGTGTTCTTTTTACTAACAACAACTAGAGTCATTGAAATATGTGTTCTTTGCACATACCACCTATGGATCCACCAGTTTCATTGCATGTGTGTTCTCTTCACAATCCACACATGGATCCACCAGTGTGATTGCACGTGTGCTCTTTTTACTAACAACAACCAGAGTCATTGCATATGTGTTCTCTTTAGGGACCACACATGGATCCACCAGTGTCATTGCATGTGTGTTCTTTTTACTAACAACAACTAGAGTCATTGAAATGTGTGCTCTTTTCACAATCCACCTTTGGATCCACCAGTGTCATTGCATGTGTGTTCTTTTTACTAACAACAACTGGGTCATTGAAATGTGTGTTCTTTTCACATACCACATATGGATCCACTAGTGTCATTCAAATGTGTGTTCTTTTTAGAGACCACACATGGATCCACCAGTGTCATTGCATGTGTGTTATTTGCACAAACAACAACCAGAGTCATTGCATGTGTTTTTTTTCACATACCACATATGGATCCACTAGTGTCATTGCATGTGTGTTCTTTTCACAATCCACCTATGGATCCACCAGTCTCGTTGCATGTGCATTCTTTTTAGTAACAACAACCAAAGTCATTGAAATGTGTGTTCTTTTCACATACCACCTATGGATCCACCAGTGTCATTGCATGTGTGTTCTTTTTAGTAACAACCAGAGTCATTGCATGTGTGTTCTTTTCACATACCACATATGGATCCACCGGTGATATTGAAATGTGTGTTCTCTTCAGAGACCACACATGGATCCACCAGTGTCATTGCATGTATGTTCTTTTCACTAATAACAGCTAGAGTCATTGCATGTGTGTTCTTTTAACATACCACATGTGGATCCACCAGTGTCATTGCATGTGTGCTATTTTCACAATCCACCTATGGATCCACCAGTGTCATTGCATGGGTGTTTTAACACATAACACATATGGATCCACAGTGTCATTGCATGTGTGCACTTTTCACAATCCACCTATGGATCCACCAGTGTCATTGCATCTGTGTTCTTTTTAGTAACAACAACCAGAGTCATTGAAATGTGTGTTCTTTTCACATACCACCTATGGATCCACCAGTGTCATTGCATGTGTGTTCTTTTTAGTAACAACAACCAAAGTCATTGGATGTGTGTTCTTTTCACATACCACATATGGATCCACCAGTGTCATTGAAATGTGTGTTCTCTTCAGAGACCACACATGGATCCGCTAGTGTCATTGCATGTATGTTCTTTTCACTAACAACAACTGGAGTCATTGCATGTGTGTTCTTCTCACATACCACATATGGATCCACCTGTGTCATTGCATGTGTGTTCTTTTCAGAGACCACACATGGATCCACCAGTGTCATTGCATGTATGTTCCTTTCACTAACAACAACTGGATTCATTGCATGTGTGTTCTTTTCACATACCACATATGGATCCACCAGTGTCATTGCATGTGTGCTCTTTTCACAATCCACCTATGGATCCACTAGTGTCATTGCATGTGTGTTCATTTTAGTAACAACAACCAGAGTCATTGAAATGTGTGTTCTTTTCACATACCACCTATGGATCCACCAGTGTCATTGCATGTATGTTCTTTTCACTAACAACAACTAGAGTCATTGCATGTGTGTTCTTTTCACATACCACATATGGATCCACCAGTGTCATTGCATGTGTGCTCTTTTCACAATCCACCTATGGATCCACCAGTGTCATTGCATGTGTGTTCTTTTTACTAACAAAACCAGAGTCATTGCATGTGTGTTCTTTTCACATACCACATATGGATCACTACTGTCATTGAAATGCGTGTTCTCTTCAGAGACAACATATGGATGCACCAGTGTCATTGCATGTATGTTCTTTTCACTAACAGCAACTGGAGTCATTGCATGTGTGTTCTTTTCACATACCACATATGGATCCACCAGTGTCATTGCATGTGTGCTCTTTTCACAATCCACCTATGGATCCACCAGTGTCATTGCATGTGTGTTCTTTTCACATACCACATATGGATCCACCAGTGCCATTGAAATGTATGTTCTCTTCAGAGACCACACATTGATCCACCAGTGTCATTGCATGTGTGTTCTTTTCACATACCACATATGGATCCACCAGTGTCATTGCATGTGTGCTCTTTTCACAATCCACCTATGGATCCACCAGTGTCATTGCATGTGTGTTATTTTTAGTAACAACAACCAGAGTCATTGAAATGTGTGTTCTTTTCACATACCACCTATGGATCCACCAGTGTCATTGCATGTGTGTTCTTTTTAGTAACAACAACCAAAGTCATTGCATGTGTGTTCTTTTCACAAACCACATATGGATCCACTAGTGTCATATAAATGTGTGTTCTCTTTAGAGACCACACATGGATCCACCAGTGTCATTGCATGTATGTTCTTTTCACTAATAACAACTGGAGTCATTGCATGTGTGTTCTTTTAACATACCACATATGGATCCACCAGTGTCATTGCATGTGTGCTGTTTTCACAATCCACCTATGGATCCACCAGTGTCATTGCATGTGTGTTCTTTTCACATAACATATATGGATCCACCAGTGTCATTGCATGTGTGCTCTTTTCACAATCCACCTTTGGATCCACCAGTGTCATTGTATGTGTGTTCTTTTTAGTAACAACAACCAGAGTCATTGAAATGTGTGTTCTTTTCACATCCCACCTATGGATCCACTAGTGTCATTGCATGTGTGTTCTTTTCAGAGACCACACATGGATCTACCAGTGTCATTGCACATATGTTCTTTTCACTAACAACAACTGGAGTCATTGCATGTGTGTTCTTTTCACATTCCACCTATGGATCAACCAGTGTCATTGCATGTGTGTTCTTTTTAGTAACAACAACCAGAGTCATTGAAATGTGTGTTCTTTTCACATAACACCTATGGATCCACTAGTGTCATTGCATGTGTGTTCTTTTTAGTAACAACAACCAGAGTCATTGCATGTGTGTTCTTTTGACATACCACATATGGATCCACTAGTGTCATTGAAATGTGTGTTCTCATTAGAGACCACACATTGATCCACCAGTGTCATTGCATGTATGTTCTTTTCACTAACAATAACTGGAGTCATTGCATGTGTGTTCTTTTCACATACCACATATGGATCCACCAGTGTCATTGCATGTGTGCTCTTTTCACAATCCACCAATGGATCCACCAGTGTCATTGCATGTGTGTTCTTTTCACATACCACATATGGATCCACAGTGTTATTGCATGTGTGCTCTTTTCACAATCCACCTATGGATCCACCAGTGTCATTGCATGTGTGTTCTTTTTAGTAACAGCAACCAGAGTTAGTGAAATCTGTCTTCTTTTCACATACCACCGATGGATCCACCAGTGTCATTGCATGTGTGATCTTTTTAGTAACAACAACCAGAGTCATTGCATGTGTGTTCTTTTCACATACCACATATGGATCCACTAGTGTCATTGAAATGTGTGTTCTCTTCAGAGACCACACATTGATCCACCAGTGTCATTGCATGTGTGTTCTTTCCACTAACAACAACCAGAGTCATTACATGTGTGTTCTTTTCACATACCCCATATAGATCCACCAATGTCATTGCATGTGTGCTCTTTTCACAATCCACCTATGGATCCACCAGTGTCATTGCATGTGTGTTCTTTTTAGTAACAACAACCAGAGTCATTGAAATGTGTGTTCTTTTCACATACCACATATGGATCCACAAGTTTCATTGCAAGTGTGTTCTTTTTAGTAACAACAACCAGAGTCATTGAAATGTGTGTTCTTTTCACATACCACATATGGATCCACCAGTGTCATTGCATGTGTGTTCTTTTTAGTAACAACAACCAGAGCCATTGCATGTGTGTTCTTTTCACATACCACATATTGATCCACTAGTGTCATTGAAATGCGTGTTCTCTTCAGAGACCACACATGGATCCACCAGTGTCATTGCATGTATGTTATTTTAACTAACAACAGCTGGAGTCATTGCATGTGTGTTCTTTTCACATACCACATATGGATCCACCAGTGTCATTGCATGTGTGCTCTTTTCTTAATCCACCTATGGATCCACCAGTGTCATTGCATGTGTGTTCTTTTTACTAACAACAACTGGAGTCATTGAAATGTCTGTTCTTTTCACATACCACCAATGGATCCACCAGTGTCATTGCATGTGTGATCTTTTTAGTAACAACAACCAGAGTCATTGCATGTGTGTTCTTTTCACATACCACATATGGATCCACCAGTGTCATTGAAATGTATGTTCTCTTTAGAGACCACACATTGATCGACCAGTGTCATTGCATGTGTGTTCTTTTCGCTAACAACAACCAGAGTCATTACATGTGTGTTCTTTTCACATACCCCATATGGATCCACCAATGTCATTGCATGTGTGCTCTTTTCACAATCCACCTATGGATCCACCAGTGTCATTGCATGTGTGTTCTTTTTAGTAACAACAACCAGAGTCATTGAAATGTGTGTTCTTTTCACATACCACCTATGGATCCACAAGTTTCATTGCATGTGTGTTCTTTTTAGTAACAACAACCAAAGTCATTGAAATGTGTGTTCTTTTCACATACCACATATGGATCCACCAGTGTCATTGCATGTGTGTTCTTTTTAGTAACAACAACCAGAGCCATTGCATGTGTGTTCTTTTCACATACCACATATTGATCCACTAGTGTCATTGAAATGCGTGTTCTCTTCAGAGACCACACATGGATCCACCAGTGTCATTGCATGTATGTTATTTTAACTAACAACACCTGGAGTCATTGCATGTGTGTTCTTTTCACATACCACATATGGATCCACCAGTGTCATTGCATGTGTGCTCTTTTCTTAATCCACCTATGGATCCACCAGTGTCATTGCATGTGTGTTCTTTTTACTAACAACAACTAGAGTCATTGAAATATGTGTTCTTTGCACATACCACCTATGGATCCACCAGTTTCATTGCATGTGTGTTCTCTTCACAATCCACACATGGATCCACCAGTGTGATTGCACGTGTGCTCTTTTTACTAACAACAACCAGAGTCATTGCATATGTGTTCTCTTTAGGGACCACACATGGATCCACCAGTGTCATTGCATGTGTGTTCTTTTTACTAACAACAACTAGAGTCATTGAAATGTGTGCTCTTTTCACAATCCACCTTTGGATCCACCAGTGTCATTGCATGTGTGTTCTTTTTACTAACAACAACTGGGTCATTGAAATGTGTGTTCTTTTCACATACCACATATGGATCCACTAGTGTCATTCAAATGTGTGTTCTTTTTAGAGACCACACATGGATCCACCAGTGTCATTGCATGTGTGTTATTTGCACAAACAACAACCAGAGTCATTGCATGTGTTTTTTTTCACATACCACATATGGATCCACTAGTGTCATTGCATGTGTGTTCTTTTCACAATCCACCTATGGATCCACCAGTCTCGTTGCATGTGCATTCTTTTTAGTAACAACAACCAAAGTCATTGAAATGTGTGTTCTTTTCACATACCACCTATGGATCCACCAGTGTCATTGCATGTGTGTTCTTTTTAGTAACAACCAGAGTCATTGCATGTGTGTTCTTTTCACATACCACATATGGATCCACCGGTGATATTGAAATGTGTGTTCTCTTGAGACACACATGGATCCACCAGTGTCATTGCATGTATGTTCTTTTCACTAATAACAGCTAGAGTCATTGCATGTGTGTTCTTTTAACATACCACATGTGGATCCACCAGTGTCATTGCATGTGTGCTATTTTCACAATCCACCTATGGATCCACCAGTGTCATTGCATGGGTGTTTTAACACATAACACATATGGATCCACAGTGTCATTGCATGTGTGCACTTTTCACAATCCACCTATGGATCCACCAGTGTCATTGCATCTGTGTTCTTTTTAGTAACAACAACCAGAGTCATTGAAATGTGTGTTCTTTTCACATACCACCTATGGATCCACCAGTGTCATTGCATGTGTGTTCTTTTTAGTAACAACAACCAAAGTCATTGGATGTGTGTTCTTTTCACATACCACATATGGATCCACCAGTGTCATTGAAATGTGTGTTCTCTTCAGAGACCACACATGGATCCGCTAGTGTCATTGCATGTATGTTCTTTTCACTAACAACAACTGGAGTCATTGCATGTGTGTTCTTCTCACATACCACATATGGATCCACCTGTGTCATTGCATGTGTGTTCTTTTCAGAGACCACACATGGATCCACCAGTGTCATTGCATGTATGTTCCTTTCACTAACAACAACTGGATTCATTGCATGTGTGTTCTTTTCACATACCACATATGGATCCACCAGTGTCATTGCATGTGTGCTCTTTTCACAATCCACCTATGGATCCACTAGTGTCATTGCATGTGTGTTCATTTTAGTAACAACAACCAGAGTCATTGAAATGTGTGTTCTTTTCACATACCACCTATGGATCCACCAGTGTCATTGCATGTATGTTCTTTTCACTAACAACAACTAGAGTCATTGCATGTGTGTTCTTTTCACATACCACATATGGATCCACCAGTGTCATTGCATGTGTGCTCTTTTCACAATCCACCTATGGATCCACCAGTGTCATTGCATGTGTGTTCTTTTTACTAACAAAACCAGAGTCATTGCATGTGTGTTCTTTTCACATACCACATATGGATCCACTACTGTCATTGAAATGCGTGTTCTCTTCAGAGACAACATATGGATGCACCAGTGTCATTGCATGTATGTTCTTTTCACTAACAGCAACTGGAGTCATTGCATGTGTGTTCTTTTCACATACCACATATGGATCCACCAGTGTCATTGCATGTGTGCTCTTTTCACAATCCACCTATGGATCCACCAGTGTCATTGCATGTGTGTTCTTTTCACATACCACATATGGATCCACCAGTGCCATTGAAATGTATGTTCTCTTCAGAGACCACACATTGATCCACCAGTGTCATTGCATGTGTGTTCTTTTCACATACCACATATGGATCCACCAGTGTCATTGCATGTGTGCTCTTTTCACAATCCACCTATGGATCCACCAGTGTCATTGCATGTGTGTTATTTAGTAACAACAACGAGTCATTGAAATGTGGTCTTTTCACATACCACCTATGGATCCACCAGTGTCATTGCATGTGTGTTCTTTTTAGTAACAACAACCAAAGTCATTGCATGTGTGTTCTTTTCACAAACCACATATGGATCCACTAGTGTCATATAAATGTGTGTTCTCTTTAGAGACCACACATGGATCCACCAGTGTCATTGCATGTATGTTCTTTTCACTAATAACAACTGGAGTCATTGCATGTGTGTTCTTTTAACATACCACATATGGATCCACCAGTGTCATTGCATGTGTGTTCTTTTCACATAACATATATGGATCCACCAGTGTCATTGCATGTGTGCTCTTTTCACAATCCACCTTTGGATCCACCAGTGTCATTGTATGTGTGTTCTTTTTAGTAACAACAACCAGAGTCATTGAAATGTGTGTTCTTTTCACATCCCACCTATGGATGCACTAGTGTCATTGCATGTGTGTTCTTTTCAGAGACCACACATGGATCTACCAGTGTCATTGCACATATGTTCTTTTCACTAACAACAACTGGAGTCATTGCATGTGTGTTCTTTTCACATTCCACCTATGGATCAACCAGTGTCATTGCATGTGTGTTCTTTTTAGTAACAACCTCCAGAGTCATTGAAATGTGTGTTCTTTTCACATAACACCTATGGATCCACTAGTGTCATTGCATGTGTGTTCTTTTTAGTAACAACAACCAGAGTCATTGCATGTGTGTTCTTTTGACATACCACATATGGATCCACTAGTGTCATTGAAATGTGTGTTCTCATCAGAGACCACACATTGATCCACCAGTGTCATTGCATGTATGTTCTTTTCACTAACAATAACTGGAGTCATTGCATGTGTGTTCTTTTCACATACCACATATGGATCCACCAGTGTCATTGCATGTGTGCTCTTTTCACAATCCACCAATGGATCCACCAGTGTCATTGCATGTGTGTTCTTTTCACATACCACATATGGATCCACAGTGTTATTGCATGTGTGCTCTTTTCACAATCCACCTATGGATCCACCAGTGTCATTGCATGTGTGTTCTTTTTAGTAACAACAACCAGAGTCATTGAAATGTGTGTTCTTTTCACATACCACCTATAGATCCACCAGTGTCATTGCATGTGTGTTCTTTTTAGTAACAACAACCAAAGTCATTGCATGTGTGTTCTTTTCACATACCACATATGAATCCACTAGTGTCATTGAAATGTGTGTTCTCTTCAGAGACCACGCATGGATCCACCAGTGTCATTGCATGTATGTTCTTCTCACTAACAACAACTGGAGTCATTGCATGTGTGTTCTTTTATCATACCACATATGGATCCACCAGTGTCATTGCATGTGTGCTCTTTTCACAATCCACCTATGGATCCACCAGTGTCATTGCATTTGTGTTCTTTTCACATACCACGTACGGATCCACCAGTGTTATTCCATGTGTGCTCTTTTCACAATCCAACTATGGATCCACCAGTGTCATTGCATGTGTGTTCTTTTTAGTAACAACAACCAGAGTCATTGAAATGTGTGTTCTTTACACATACCACCTATGGATCCACCAGTGTCATTGCATGTGTGTTCTTTTTAGTAACAACAACCAGAGTCATTGAAATGTGTGTTCCTTTCACATACCACCTATGGATCCACCAGTGTCATAGCATGTGTGTTCTTTTCAGAGACCACATATGGATCCACCAGTCTCATTGCATGTATGTTCTTTTCACTAACAACAACTGGAGTCATTGCATGTGTGTTCATTTCACATACCACATATGGATCCACCAGTGTAATTGCATGTGTGCTCTTTTCACAATCCACCTATGGATCCAGCAGTGTCATTGCATGTGTGTTCTTTTTAGTAACAACAACCAAAGTCATTGAAATGTGTGTTCTTTTCACATACCACCTATAGATCCACCAGTGTCATTGCATGTGTGTTCTTTTTAGTAACAACAACTACAGTCATTGCATGTGTTCTTTTCACATACCACATATGGATCCACCAGTGTCATTGAAATGTGTGTTCTCTTTAGAGACCACACATGGATCCACCAGTGTCATTTCATGTATGTTCTTTTCACTAACAACAACTGGAGTCATTGCATGTGTGTTCTTTTCACATACCACATATGGATCCACCAGTGTCATTGCACGTGTGCTCTTTTCACAATCCACCTATGGATCCACCAGTGTCATTGCATGTGTGTTCTTTTCACATACCTCATATGGATCCACCAGTGTCATTGCATGTGTGCTATTTTCACAATCCACCTATGGATCCACCAGTGTCATTGCATGTGTGTTCTTTTCACATACCACATATGGATCCACAGTGTCATTGCATGTGTGCTCTTTTCACAATCCACCTATGGATCCACCAGTGTCATTGCATGTGTGTTCTTTTTAGTAAATACAACCAGAGTCATTGAAATGTGTGTTCTTTTCACATACCACCTATGGATCCACTAGTGTCATTGCTTGTGTGTTCTTTTTAGTAACAACAACCAAAGTCATTGCATGTGTGTTCTTTTCACATACCACATATGAATCCACTAGTGTCATTGAAATGTGTGTTCTCTTCAGAGACCACGCATGGATCCACCAGTGTCATTGCATGTATGTTCTTCTCACTAACAACAACTAGAGTCATTGCATGTGTGTTCTTTTATCATACCACATATGGATCCACCAGTGTCATTGCATGTGTGCTCTTTTCACAATCCACCTATGGATCCACCAGTGTCATTGCATGTGTGTTCTTTTCACATACCACGTACGGATCCACCAGTGTCATTCCACGTGTGCTCTTTTCACAATCCAGCTATGGATCCACCAGTGTCATTGCATGTGTGTTCTTTTTAGTAACAACAACCAGAGTCATTGAAATGTGTGTTCTTTTCACATACCACCTATGGATCCACAAGTGTCATTGCATGTGTGTTATTTTTAGTAACAACAACCAGAGTCATTGAAATGTGTGTTCCTTTCACATACCACCTATGGATCCACCAGTGTCATTGCATGTGTGTTCTTTTCAGAGACCACATATGGATCCACCAGTCTCATTGCATGTATGTTCTTTTCACTAACAACAACTGGAGTCATTGCATGTGTGTTCTTTTCACATACCACATATGGATAAACCAGTGTCATTGCATGTGTGCTCTTTTCACAATCCACCTATGGATCCAGCAGTGTCATTGCATGTGTGTTCTTTTTAGTAACAACAACCAGAGTCATTGAAATGTGTGTTCTTTTCACATACCACCTATGGATCCACCAGTGTCATTGCATGTGTGTTCTTTTTAGTAACAACAACTACAGTCATTGCATGTGTTCTTTTCACATACCACATATGGATCCACCAGTGTCATTGAAATGTGTGTTCTCTTTAGAGACCACACATGGATCCACCAGTGTCATTGCATGTATGTTCTTTTCACTAACAACAACTGGAGTCATTGCATGTGTGTTCTTTTCACATACCACATATGGATCCACCAGTGTCATTGCACGTGTGCTCTTTTCAGAATCCACCTATGGATCCACCAGTGTCATTGCATGTGTGTTCTTTTCACATACCACATATGGATCCACCAGTGTCATTGCATGTGTGCTATTTTCACAATCCACCTATGGATCCACCAGTGTCATTGCATGTGTGTTCTTTTTGTAACAACAACCGGAGTCATTGAAATGTGTGTTCTTTTCACATACCACCGATGGATCCACCAGTGGCATTGCATGTGTGATCTTTTTCGTAACAACAACCAGAGTCATTGCATGTGTGTTCTTTTCACATACCACATATGGATCCACCAGTGTCATTGAAATGTATGTTCTCTTCAGAGACCACATATTGATCCACCAGTGTCATTGCATGTGTGTTCTTTTCACTAACAACAACCAGAGTCATTACATGTGTGTTCTTTTCACATACCCCATATGGATCCACCAATGTCATTGCATGTGTGCTCTTTTCACAATCCACCTATGGATCCACCAGTGTCAATTCATGTGTGTTCTTTTTAGTAACAACAACCAGAGTCATTGAAATGTGTGTTGTTTTCACATACCACCTATGGATCCACCAGTGTCATTGCATGTGTGTTCTTTTTAGTAACTACAACCAGAGTCATTGAAATGTGTGTTCTTTTCACATACCACATATGGATCCACCAGTGTCATTGCATGTGTGTTCTTTTTAGTAACAACAACCAGAGTCATTATATGTGTGTTCTTTTAACATACCACATATTGATCCACTAGTGTCATTGAAATGCGTGTGCTCTTCAGAGACCACACATGGATCCACCAGTGTCATTGCAGATATGTTATTTTAACTAACAACAACTGGAGTCATTGCATGTGTGTTCTTTTCACATACCACATATGGATCCACCAGTGTCATTGCATGTGTGCTCTTTTCAAAATCCCCCTATGGCTCCACCAGTGTCATTGCATGTGTGTTCTTTTTACTAACAACAACTGGAGTCATTGAAATGTGTGTTCTTTGCACATACCACCTATGGATCCACCAGTGTCATTGCATGTGTGTTCTCTTCACAATCCACACATGGATCCACCAGTGTCATTGCACGTGTGCTCTTTTTACTAACAACAACCAGAGTCATTGCATATGTGTTCTCTTCAGAGACCACACATGTATCCACCAGTGTCATTGCATGTGTGTTCTTTTTACTAACAACAACCAGAGTCATTGCATGTGTGCTCTTTTCACAATCCACACATGGATCCACCAGTGTCATTGCATGTATGTTCTTTTAACTAACAACAACTAGAGTCATTGCATGTGTGTTCTTTTGACATACCACATATGGATCCACCAGTGTCATTGCATGTGTGCTCTTTTCACAATCCACCTATGGATCCACCAGTGTCATTGCATGTGTGTTCTTTTTAGTAACAACAACCAGAGTCATTGAAATGTGTGTTCTTTTCACATAACACATATGGATCCACCAATGTCATTGCATGTGTGTTCTTTTTAGTCACAACAACCAGAGTCATTTCATGTGTGTTCTTTTCACATACCACATATGGATCCACCAGTATCATTGAAATGTGTGTTCTCTTCAGAGAGCACACATGGATCCACCAGTGTCATTGCAGGTGTGTTCTTTTCACTCACAACAACAAGAGTCATTACATGCGTGTTCTTTTCACATACCCCGTATGGATCCACCAGTGTCATTGCATGTATGCCCTTTTCACAATCCACCTATGGATCCACCAGTGTCATTGCATGTGTGTTCTTTTTACTAACAAAACCAGAGTCATTGCATGTGTATTCTTTTCACATACCACATATGGATCCACTAGTGTCATTGAAATGTGTGTTCTCTTCAGAGACCACGCATGGATCCACCAGTGTCATTGCATGTATGTTCTTTTCACTAACAGCAACTGGAGTCATTGCATGTGTGTTCTTTTCACATACCACATATGGATCCACCGGTGTCATTGCATGTGTGCTCTTTTCACAATCCACCTATGGATCCACCAGTGTCATTGCATGTGTGTTCTTTTCACATACCACATATGGATCCACCAGTGTCATTGCATGTGTGCTCTTTTCACAATCCACCTATGGATCCACCAGTGTCATTCCATGTGTGTTTTTTTAGTAACAACAACCAGAGTCATTGAAATGTGTGTTCTTTTCACATCCACCTATGGATCCACCAGTGTCATTGCATGTGTGTTCTTTTTAGTAAGAACAACCAGAGTCATTGCATGTGTGTTCTTTTCACATACCACATATGGATCCACAAGTGTCATTGAAATGTGTGTTCTCTTAAGACCACACATTGATCCACCAATGTCATTGCATGTGTGTTCTTTTCACTAACAACAACCAGAGTCATTACATGTGTGTTCTTTTCACATACCCCATATGGATCCACCAGTGTCATTGCATGTGTGCTCTTTTCACAATCCACCTATGGATCCACCAGTGTAATTGCATGTGTGTTCTTTTTAGTAACAACAACCAGAGTCATTGAAATGTGCGTTCTTTCCACATACCACCTATGGATCCACCAGTGTCATTGCATGTGTGTTCTTTTTAGTAACAACAACCAGAGTCATTGAAATGTGTGTTCTTTTCACATACCACATATGGATCCACCAGTGTCATTGCATGTGTGTTCTTTTTAGTAACAACAACCAGAGTCATTGCATATGTGTTCTTTTCACATACCACATATTGATCCACCAGTGTCATTGAAATGTGTGTTCTCTTCAGAGACCACATATGGATCCACCAGTGTCATTGCATGTATGTTCTTTTAACTAACAACAACTGGAGTCATTGCATGTGTGTTCTTTTGACATACCACATATGGATCCACCAGTGTCATTGCATGTGTGCTCTTTTCACAATCCACCTATGGATCCACCAGTGTCATTGCATGTGTGTTCTTTTTAGTAACAAAACCAGAGTCATTGAAAGGTGTGTTCCTTTCACATACCACCTATGGATCCACCAGTGTCATTGCATGTGTGTTCTTTTTAGTAACAACAACCAGAGTCATTGCATGTGTGTTCTTTTCACATACCACATATGGATCCACCAGTGTCATTGAAATGTGTGTTCTCTTCAGAGACCACACATGGATCCACCAGTGTCATTGCATGTGTGTTCTTTTCACTCACAACAACCAGAGTCATTGCATGTGTGTTATTTCCACAAACCAAATATGGATCCACCTGTGGCATTGCATGTGTGCTCTTTTCACAATCCACCTATGGATCCACCAGTGTCATCGCATGTGTGTTCTTTTTAGGAACAACAACTTGAGTCATTGAAATGTGTGTTCTTTTCACATACCACCTATGGATCCACCAGTGTCATTGCATGTGTGTTCTTTTTCGTAACAACAACTAGAGTCATTGAAAGGTGTGTTATTTTCACATACCACCTATGGATCCACCAGTGTCATTTCATGTGTGTTCTTTTCAGAGACCACACATGGATCCACCAGTGTCGTTGCATGTATGTTCTTGTCACTAACAACAACTGGAGTCATTGGATGTGTGTTCTTTTCACATACCACATATGGATCCACCAGTATCATTGCATGTGTGCTCTTTTCACAATCCACCTATGGATCCACCAGTGTCATTGCATGTGTGTTCTTTTTAGTAACAACAACCAGAGTCATTGAAATGTGGGTTGTTTTCACATACCACCTATGGAACCACCAGTTTCATTGCATGTGTGTTCTTTTTAGTAACAACAACCAGAGTCATTGCATGTGTGTTCTTTTCGCATACCACATATGGATCCACGAGTGTTATTGAAATGTGTGTTCTCTTCAGAGACCACACATGCATCCACCAGTGTCATTGCATGTATGTTATTTTCACTAACAACAACTGGAGTCATTGCATGTGTGTTCTTTTCACATACCACATATGGATCCACCAGTGTCATTGCATGTGTGCTCTTTTCACAATCCACCTATGGATCCACCAGTGTCATTGCATGTGTGTTCTTTTCACATACCACATATGGATCCACTAGTGTCATTGCATGTGTGCTCTTTTCACAATCCACCTATGGATCCACCAGTGTCATTGCATGTGTGTTATTTTTAGTAACAACAACAGAGTCATTGCATGTGTGTTCTTTTCACATACCACAGATGGATCCGCTAGTGTCATTGAAATGTGTGTTCTCTTCAGAGACCACGCATTGATCCACCTGTGTCATTGCATGTGTGTTCTTTTCACTAACAATAACCAGAGTCATTACATGTGTGTTCTTTTCACATACCCCATATGGATCCACCAGTGTCATTGCATGTGTGCTCTTTTCACAATCCACCTATGGATCCACCAGTGTAATTGCATGTGTGTTCTTTTAGTAACAACAACCAAAGTCATTGAAATGTGTGTTCTTTTCACATACCACATATGGATCCACCACTGTCATTGCATGTGTGTTCTTTTTAGTAACAACAACCAGAGTCATTGCATGTGTGTTCTTTTCACATACCACATATTGATCCACTAGTGTCATTGCATGTGTGCTCTTTTCACAATCCACCTATGGATCCACCAGTGTCATTGCATGTGTGTTCTTTTTAGTAATAACAACCAGAGTCATTGAAATGTGTGTTCTTTTCACATCCACCTATGGATCCACTAGTGTCATTGCATGTCATTCTTTTAGTAACAACAACTAGAGTCATTGCATGTGTGTTCTTTTCACATACCACATATGGATCCGCTAGTGTCATTGAAATCTGTGTTCTCTTCAGAGACCACACATTGATCCACCAGTGTCATTGCATGTGTTTTCTTTTCACTAACAACAACCAGAGTCATTACATGTGTGTTCTTTCACATACCCCATATGGATCCACCAGTGTCATTGCATGTGTGCTCTTTTCACAATCCACCTATGGATCCACTAGTGTAATTGCATGTGTGTTCTTTTTAGTAACAACAACCAGAGTCATTAAAATGTGTGTTCTTTTCACATACCACCTATGGATCCACCACTGTCATTGCATGTGTGTTCTTTTTAGTAACAACAACCAGAGTCATTGAAATGTGTGTTCTTTTCACATACCACATATGGATCCACCAGTGTCATTGCATGTGTGTTCTTTTTAGTAACAACAACCAGAGTCATTGCATGTGTGTTCTTTTCACATACCACATATTGATCCACCAGTGTCATTGAAATGTGTGTTCTCTTCAGAGACCACACATGGATCCACCAGTGTCATTGCATGTATTTTCTTTTAACTAACAACAAATGGAGTCATTGCATGTGTTTTCTTTTGACATACCACATATGGATCCATCAGTGTCATTGCATGTGTGCTCTTTTCACAATCCACCTATGGATCCACCAGTGTCATTGCATGTGTGTTCTTTTCACCTACCACATATGGATCCACCAGTATCATTGCATGTGTGCTCTTTTCACAATCCACCTATGGATCCACCAGTGTAATTGCATGTGTGTTCTTTTTAGTAACAACAACCAGAGTCATTGAAATGTGGGTTCTTTTCATATACCACCTATGGAACCACCAGTGTCATTGCATGTGTGTTCTTTTTAGTAACAACAACCAGAGTCACTGCATGTGTGTTCTTTTCACATACCACATATGGATCCACCAGTGTCATTGCATGTGTGTTCTTTTTAGTAACAACAACCAGAGTCATTGAAACGTGTGTTCCTTTCACATACCACCTATGGATCCACCAGTGTCATTGTATGTGTGTTCTTTTTAGTAACAACAACCAGAGTCATTGCATGTGTGTTCTTTTCACATACCACATATGGATCCACAAGTGTCTTTGAAATGTGTGTTCTCTTCAGAGACCACACATGGATCCACCAGTGTCATTGCATGTGTGTTCTTTTCACTCACAACAACCAGATTCATTGCATGTGTGTTATTTCCACAAACCAAATATGGATCCACCTGTGGCATTGCATGTGTGCTCTTTTCACAATCCACCTATGGATCCACCAGTGTCATCGCATGTGTGTTCTTTTTAGTAACAACAACTTGAGTCATTGAAATGTGTGTTCTTTTCACATACCACCTATGGATCCACCAGTGTCATTGCATGTGTGTTCTTTTTCGTAACAACAACTAGAGTCATTGAAAGGTGTGTTCTTTTCACATACCACCTATGGATCCACCAGTGTCATTGCATGTGTGTTCTTTTCAGAGACCACACATGGATCCACCAGTGTCGTTGCATGTATGTTCTTGTCACTAACAACAACTGGAGTCATTGCATGTGTGTTCTTTTCACATACCACATATGGATCCACCAGTATCATTGCATGTGTGCTCTTTTCACAATCCACCTATGGATCCACCAGTGTCATTGCATGTGTGTTCTTTTTAGTAACAACAACCAGAGTCATTGAAATGTGGGTTCTTTTCACATACCACCTATGGAACCACCAGTGTCATTGCATGTGTGTTCTTTTTAGTAACAACAACCAGAGTCATTGCATGTGTGTTCTTTTCACATACCACATATGGATCCACCAGTGTTATTGAAATGTGTGTTCTCTTCAGACACCACACATGCATCCACTAGTGTCATTGCATGTATGTTCTTTTCACTAACAACAACTGGAGTCATTGCATGTGTGTTCTTTTCACATACCACATATGGATCCACCAGTGTCATTGCATGTGTGCTCTTTTCACAATCCACCTATGGATCCACCAGTGTCATTCCATGTGTGTTCTTTTCACATACCACATATGGATCCACCAGTGTCATTGCATGTGTGCTCTTTTCACAATCCACCTATGGATCCACCAGTGTCATTGCATGTGTGTTATTTTTAGTAACAACAACCAGAGTCATTGCATGTGTGTTCTTTTCACATACCACAGATGGATCCGCTAGTGTCATTGAAATGTGTGTTCTCTTTAGAGACCACACATTGATCCACCAGTGTCATTGCATGTGTGTTCTTTTCACTAACAATAACCAGAGTCATTACATGTGTGTTCTTTTCACATACCCCATATGGATCCACCAGTGTCATTGCATGTGTGCTCTTTTCACAATCCACCTATGGATCCACCAGTGTAATTGCATGTGTGTTCTTTTAGTAACAACAACCAGAGTCATTGAAATGTGTGTTCTTTTCACATACCACCTATGGATCCACCAGTGTCATTGCATGTGTGTTCCATTTAGTGACAACAACCAGAGTCATTGAAATGTGTGTTCTTTTCACATACCACATATGGATCCACCAGTGTCATTGCATGTGTGTTCTTTTTAGTAACAACAACCAGAGTCATTGAAATGTGTGTTCTTTTCACATCCACCTATGGATCCACTAGTGTCATTGCATGTGTGCTCTTTTCACAATCCACCTATGGATCCACCAGTGTCATTGCATGTGTGTTCTTTTTAGTAATAACAACCAGAGTCATTGAAATGTGTGTTCTTTTCACATCCACCTATGGATCCACTAGTGTCATTGCATGTCTGTTCTTTTTAGTAACAACAACTAGAGTCATTGCATGTGTGTTCTTTTCACATACCACATATGGATCCGCTAGTGTCATTGAAATGTGTGTTCTCTTCAGAGACCACACATTGATCCACCAGTGTCATTGCATGTGTGTTCTTTTCACTAACAACAACCAGAGTCATTACATGTGTGTTCTTTTCACATACCCCATATGGATCCACCAGTGTCATTGCATGTGTGCTCTTTTCACAATCCACCTATGGATCCACCAGTGTAATTGCATGTGTGTTCTTTTTAGTAACAACAACCAGAGTCATTAAAATGTGTGTTCTTTTCACATACCACCTATGGATCCACCAGTGTCATTGCATGTGTGTTCTTTTTAGTAACAACAACCAGAGTCATTGAAATGTGTGTTATTTTCACATACCACATATGGATCCACCAGTGTCATTGCATGTGTGTTCTTTTTAGTAACAACAACCAGAGTCATTGCATGTGTGTTCTTTTCACATACCACATATTGATCCACCAGTGTCATTGAAATGTGTGTTCTCTTCAGAGACCACACATGGATCCACCAGTGTCATTGCATGTATGTTCTTTTAACTAACAACAAATGGAGTCATTGCATGTGTGTTCTTTTGACATACCACATATGGATCCATCAGTGTCATTGCATGTGTGCTCTTTTCACAATCCACCTATGGATCCACCAGTGTCATTGCATGTGTGTTCTTTTCACATACCACATATGGATCCACCAGTATCATTGCATGTGTGCTCTTTTCACAATCCACCTATGGATCCACCAGTGTAATTGCATGTGTGTTCTTTTAGTAACAACAACCAGAGTCATTGAAATGTGTGTTCTTTTCACATACCACCTATGGATCCACCAGTGTCATTGCATGTGTGTTCCATTTAGTGACAACAACCAGAGTCATTGAATTGTGTGTTCTTTTCACATACCACATATGGATCCACCAGTGCCATTGCATGTGTGTTCTTTTTAGTAACAACAACTAGAGTCATTGAAATGTGTGTTATTTTCACATACCACCTATGGAACCACCAGTGTCATTGCATGTGTTTTCTTTTTAGTAACAACAACCAGAGTCATTGCATGTGTGTTCTTTTCACATACCACATATGGATCCACCAGTGTTATTGAAATTTGTGTTCTCTTCAGAGACCACACATGCATCCACCAGTGTCATTGCATGTATGTTCTTTTCACTAACAACAACTGGAGTCATTGCATGTGTGTTCTTTTCACATAACACATATGGACCCACCAGTGTCATTGCATGTGTGCTGTTTTCACAATCCACCTATGGATCCACCAGTGTCATTGCATGTGTGTTCTTTTCACATACCACATATGGATCCACCAGTGTCATTGCATGTGTGCTCTTTTCACAATCCACCTATGGATCCACCAGTGTCATTGCATGTGTGTTATTTTTAGTAATAACAACCAGAGTCATTGCATGTGTGTTCTTTTCACATACCACAGATGGATCCGCTAGTGTCATTGAAATGTGTGTTCTCTTCAGAGACCACACATTGATCCACCAGTGTCATTGCATGTGTGTTCTTTTCACTAACAATAACCAGAGTCATTACATGTGTGTTCTTTTCACATACCCCATATGGATCCACCAGTGTCATTGCACGTGTGCTCTTTTCACATACCACATATGGATCCACCAGTGTGATTGCATGTGTGTTCTTTTCAGAGACCACACATGGATCCACCAGTGTCATTGCATGTATGTTCCTTTTACTAACAACAACTGGAGTCATTGCATGTGTGTTCTTTTCACATACCACATATGGATCCACCAGTGTCATTGCATGTGTTCTCTTTTCACAATCCACACATGGATCCACTAGTGTCATTGCATGTATGTTCTTTTAACTAACAACAACTGGAGTCATTGCATGTGTGTTCTTTTGACATACCACATATGGATCCACCAGTGTCATTGCATGTGTGCTCTTTTCACAATCCACCTATGGATCCACCAGTGTCATTGCATGTGTGTTCTTTTAAGTAACAACAACCAGAGTCATTGAAATGTGTGTTCTTTTCACATACCACCTATGGATCCACCAGTGTCATTGCATGTGTGTTCTTTTTAGTAACAACAACCAGAGTCATTGCATGTGTGTTCTTTTCACATACCACATATGGATCCACCAGTGTCATTGAAATGTGTGTTCTCTTCAGAGACCACACATGGATCCACCAGTGTCATTACATGTGTGTTCTTTTCACTCACAACAACCAGAGTCATTGCATGTGTGTTATTTCCACAAACCAAATATGGATCCACCTGTGGCATTGCATGTGTGCTCTTTTCGCAATCCACCTATGGATCCACCAGTGTCATCGCATGTGTGTTCTTTTTAGTAACAACAACTTGAGTCATTGAAATGTGTGTTCTTTTCACATACCACCTATGGATCCACCAGTGTCATTGCATGTGTGTTCTTTTTCGTAACAACAACTAGAGTCATTGAAAGGTGTGTTCTTTTCACATACCACCTACGGATCCACCAGTGTCATTGCATGTGTGTTCTTTTCAGAGACCACACATGGATCCACCAGTGTCGTTGCATGTATGTTCTTGTCACTAACAACAACTGGAGTCATTGTATGTGTGTTCTTTTCACATACCACAAATGGATCCACCAGTATCATTGCATGTGTGCTCTTTTCACAATCCACCTATGGATCCACCAGTGTCATTGCATGTGTGTTCTTTTTAGTAACAACAACCAGAGTCATTGAAATGTGAGTTCTTTTCACATACCACCTATGGAACCACCAGTGTCATTGCATGTGTGTTCTTTTTAGTAACAACAACTGGAGTCATTGCATGTGTGTTCTTTTCACATACCACATATGGATCCACCAGTGTCATTGCATGTGTGCTCTTTTCACAATCCACCTATGGATCCACCAGTGTCATTGCATGTGTGTTCTTTTCACATACCACATATGGATCCACCAGTGTCATTGCATGTGTGCTCTTTTAACAATCCACCTATGGATCCACCAGTGTCATTGCATGTGTGTTATTTTTAGTAACAACAACTAGAGTCATTGCATGTGTGTTCTTTTCACATACCACAGATGGATCCGCTAGTGTCATTGAAATGTGTGTTCTCTTCAGAGACCACACATTGATCCACCAGTGTCATTGCATGTGTGTTCTTTTCACTAACAATAACCAGAGTCATTACATGTGTGTTCTTTTCTGTCACATCCCAAGATTTTCCAAATCTTGTAATGTGAAAAATAAAATAACAAAATAAATTTTTGTTGAAAATCAGGGTGAAAAGAAACTTTTGTTTCTAAAAGGAGACTTGAAATCCCATCTTGAACAAACCTTGTAAAGTTTGAATCCAACAAAATCCAAATCAAGGGAAATGCATTCCTCAATGAATGTATCTGGAAATTTGAACACCTGGAAAATAAATCCAAAACCCTAAACCCTAATGGAAGGAAATCATTTTCCAAAGTATCTCCAAATCCATGGATTTGATCCATACCAAATTTGATCAACAAATAATCACAAAGGATCAAGAAAGACCTTTGAGATTGGTTTCACTTAGTTTGGAACCATAGACAAAATCTTGTGAATAATATAAGATAAGGAAATTCAATTTCCAAAAGCTAATAAAGCCCTTACCAAAGCCCATACCAAATGGTGAACAAATAATCCTAAAGGGATTTATAAAGATAAAACATTTATCAAAGGAAAATAAATTGTTTTGGAAACACTGTTTTAGATCTTTTAATAAAAGACTTTGGTTTCAAATGAAAAGATAAGCCAAATTAATTTTGGCCAAACTTTTGAAATAAAATATTTTGTTTTGATAAAATGAGTAAAGGTTTATTTAAATAAAATAAAGGATTTAAATATCCAATTTTATTTAAGTAAAAGCTTTTCCCATTTTAAATGAAACACCAAGTATTTTATTACTACTTTGAAATCTTTTATTAAAAGGTTTTGCTTTGATTAAAATGAGTAAAAGTTTATTTAAATAAAATAATAAGGATTTAAATATCCAATTTTATTTAAGTAAAGGCTTTCCCATTTTAATTAAAACACCAAAACTTATTTATTTATTTAAATAAGTTTCCAAGTATTCTTTTATTTTTCAAATTAAAACCTTCTGGTTTGGTTTTGAAAATAATTGGATTTCAAATGGAAATTTTGTTAAATAAATCAAACCCTAATAACTAAAGATCCACTTTATTTAAATAATAAATGGATCCTAAAATGAATAAAAATGTTATTTCATTTTGAGATTTGGATTATGTTGCCAAACAGAACCAAATTCAAAGTGAAGTTGAGTGATTGTTTGAATTGATTTGAGTGTTGTTTGATTGTTTGAATAATTGTTTGGAAATTCAAAACAGAAAAGAATTAGAAAAGGAAAAAGATTTAGAAAAAAAAAAAAAATAGTACAAAAAATAATTTACTAGCCCCAGCCAGCCCTCTCCAAGATCCCTCCTCCGAAGGAAAACATTTGAACCAACTTTGACAATGAACAGGTGACCATTGACAACTCCACTTCTCTCTCGACACTCACTCCACCCTCCTCTTACTCCCTCCTCAACTGCGTTTTTTTCTTCACCAACTAAACAACCCGCAAAGACCGGCAAGTGGACCCCATTCCTTTCTTTCCTAATCGACAGAGGACCCCACTGCCACCTCCTTCTTCGTTCTCCCCGCGACCCCGTCTCCCCCTCACAGCGCGTCCGTTTCTGCCTTGATTTCTCGCGCTTCAATTCTCCTTAACGCCGTGTTAATTCCTCGCCGTGACAACGCCCTTTTAATCGCCTCGCTCTCTCCTCCGTTTTCCCTCAGACCCCTTCCCCGAGCTCGCCCCCAGGCCGCCTCAATTCCTCCCCGAGCACCCTCTGCTTCACGCCGCCGCAGCAATTCGCCAAGTCACACCGCCTCCCTCCCGAACACACGAGCATACTCCACGCATCCAGACGCATCTATCCATACCACCCATTCATCCGCTGGTACCCTGAGCCTCGACAACGACGACCACGGCACCACCGCCGCTGCTTTCCGTGAACCTTCCGTGAATTCCGTCCCCCAAAGCACCTCTCGATCATGCTCACGTGAACCCCATGATCACCGTATCTTACCGCTTTGTTTTGCCTCGGTGAACTAGCGTCGCCTCGTCGTAACTGAGCGCCACCGTCGTACGCAAACTCCGCGACTCTTACGGTAAGCACAAGACCACCCCGCCCCTCTCGTTCACGCACACGACCGTCTCGATCTTGCGCATCTAACCGAGCCTTCTTTTCGCCGGAGAGAACCACAAGAACGCCTCGACAAAGAAGAGCCAACCGCCGCCAACACGAACTCCGGCGAGGAATCGCGCTAAACCAGAGCACCCTTGTCAAGCCAAGCACTTTGAGCTTCCCGTGCCTCGGCGATCACTCGAGCCACTCCTCCTCTCTCTTGCTTCCTGTTAGCCGGAACTCCACCGCCAGCGCGCCTGCGCCGCTGTAGCCACAGCCGATCTTTGGCAAGCGTATAACAACCGTAGGATCCAGATCTCGGATATGATAGAATGTTAGCGAAGGGTAAGTACTAGCTCTGGACCACGATTTAACTTAGATCTAACGCCCATGTTGCCGATCCACACCGAACGGTATCGACCAAGAAGAACACGCCTGCGATGTATTAGATCTGAATTAGAATTTGAAAACAGAAACTTTTGCCAATTTCAAACCCATGTATCTTTTGATCCACACGTCCAAATTTTACAAATTTGATGTCGTTGGAATCAGCAAGACAAGCCCTAGCCAACCCTACCCTTAGTTTAGCAAATAGTATCTGTTAGGTTGTTTAACTTTGCAGATTCTTTTGTGTGCTTGCTAACATTAGAAAAATCATTTAAAAATGATTCTTAGGTTAAAACCTTTGCAAATTTGTTTGTTGTGACCTTACTGACCCTAGGAACCAACCCCTGTTTTGGAAAATGATTTTGGAAAAGAATAGAATGGATTAATTAGTTTAGTCCATTTCTAGCTAATTAAAAACCATTGTTTTGTTTATGAAAATGCTTTCATAAAGAAAACTTTGAGAAAATGTTTTGGACCAAACCTACTGACCCAAACACCAAGTTTTGCAATAGCAACTCATTTGGTGAACCCTATAGGTTAGTGCCTTAGTAAAAATATTTCTACACCACATAGAATGACACTTTGTTTTGAAAATGGTTTTATAGTGATACCTTTTGCAAATGACTTAGCCACTTCACAAAATGACCAATAGGTGTGCCCAAATGTCTATGACCCATTAGGAACCCTTTTTTTCAAACAAATCAAAGCTTGGCATGCTTGCATGCATTACTTGAACTTTTGCCACTTTGGTAAATGACCAATTTGGATCTTACAAAGTTTAGGAATCTAATAGAGACCCTCTTTGCAAATGACTTTGCCATTTTGGTAAAATGACCAATTTGGAACTTACAAAGTTAGAAGCCTAGTGAAGACCATCCTTACAATAGAACCAACCTTTGCATGCTTATGCATGACTTAGATCCCATTACTTTGTGTGTGAAAATTGTTTGTTTGACTTTGTTATTTTATGTGTGTAGTTTTGCTTGATTGGTAGATTAAGTTTGTGCCTTGCTTGATTGAATTGTAGTGACTTGAAGAGTGTGAGTGTTGCAAGGACAAGGAGTGAACCTATACCCTCTACCAAAAAGGCAAGTGATATCATCATGAATATTCCATTCCTATATTTTATATATGCATTAGTATTATTTTTCTAAGTATAGGACTTGCATGGTTTTTGCTAAGTACAAGCTATTCTTGGGAAAACCTATTAGGTGAAACCTTAGTGAAAATTACCTAAGTCAAGATTCCTATTACTATCATGCTTAGCCTAGCTATTAGAAAACAAGGGTGGTTTATATATTCACACTATGGAAAAATATTCTAAGTCTTTGGACTTGTTTTATTTAACAAAACAACTAAGTTAATGAATCACCTGGGTGGAATGGAAAGAATGGTATATGTTGAGTGGTTCACAAGGCCATGGACTTGGGTTGTGTATCTCACTTGTGGATGGCCACCCAGGAACAAAGAGATTTGAGATGTCAAATGTTGAGAAGCTTCAAGTGCAACCACTTGGCAATATGGGCTCTGCCATGATCTTAGGATGCTAGAACTTAGTCTCTTGGACAGAGGGTAGATGGGTTGATAGGTTGGAGCGTCCATTTGACTAAGGAAAGGCTATCAAGGATCATGTCTTGGGAAACCAAGGCTTGTGGGAAAGTGCACCACCTCTGCAGAGTGTAAAACCTAAGTACTTAGCCATGTCCCTGGTAAAGGACAATTTGAGCATCAAGACATGGAAACTTCAAGAATCTCATCACTCCAATTTCTAAATAAAACTTGTGGGTGAACAAGGGTTAAAAGGATCTTCAGTCATTGATTGGTAGATGCCCTGAGTGGATCTGGAGTCTTTGATTGATAGATGCCTTGGGTGTTTTTGCCAAACAAAACTTAGTGTTTTCAAAAGTTAGGGAAAAATCTATTTTGAGCAAAGCAAGCCTAAGCTCCACCAGCCAAATGCATATAGTATTATAGTCCACTTATATTATACTAAGGTATCACTTGCCAATACTATTCCAAAGTATTGACCCTCTGTGGCTGTAACTTATGATGTTGCAGGTTTGATTGTTTTAGTGAAGATTGATTGATTAGGATTACAAAGTCTACAACCAACATCTGCCTGTGGCACTTTGAAGATGAAGGACCCATGACTATAGTTATTCCGCTGCAATGTAATGTAAATAGCCAATGAGCTATGTTTGATGTAAAAAAATTATTTTATTCCTGGTTATAAAGTTGTATATGACCTTTGTTTCTTGATATTACATCTAAACTGTGGATGCTAGCTATTGATCCAGGGACTAGCATTGTAAACACAGGGGACTCAATCTTATTAAAGGTTGGGGACGCTTACAGATGGTATCAGAGCATTGTGTTGCCTGTAGGATTTGTAACCCTAGGATTGGACAAAAACCCTTAGACAATAGGAGTTGTCTTATTCCAAAACTTATTTACAAAACAATCTTGTAAACTCTTTCCTCAATCATTTTTTGGTTTCAACTGTACTTCTCTTCTACTTCAAAACTTGATGGAAAAGCCTACACCATGTGCAAAGGACTTCTTCAACTTCATCAACTCTAATGAATTCAACTTCTTCAACATCTTCAACATGTACACCAAGGACTTCAACTTGGATATCACTAAAGACTACAAGTCTTGAGTAACATTTCACTTGAAGACTAAGGAAACACAACTTAGAAGAAACCATGAACACTTTTGAAGATTTGTGACCAAGACACAAGAATTCTCCAAGGATACAAAGACCTCATTCAAGAAGAATCAACCAAGAAGGATGGAAAGATCACAAGTGAACCATGTAGATGGACCACCATATTTAGTTAAGTCAAACCCACCAACTTAAGTGGTGTAACAAAAATTATTTTGTTGCCTAAGTATGTGCTTGAACTTTGTTTGAGTGGAGTGTTTGTTTGTGATTGCTTGCACATTGCTTGTGTGATTTGTGATGTGTGTGAATAGAATTGATTCCTTAGAAAATCTTTTGCCTATTCTAATCCCCTCCAACCCAAACAGATGACTTCTCCAAGAAACTCCAACATCAAGGATGGTGACATCAACAACAACCAAGAGGACAACATGAGAGAACTAATAGCAACCCAAAACCAGTTGAGCCAAGAGACAACTCAGCTTTTAGCCAACAACAATGGACTAGACCCAGCCATACAAAGGATTTTGAAACTTCAATCCCAACTGTTGCAAGGATTGGTTACTCAAGTGATCAACATGAGATAAAACTTTTCCCAAGGAGCTAATGACAACAAGGATGACAAAGATGTTATTCTAGAAGGAACCCAAGTTAGCAATACTTGTGTAGTCAAGGATCATGCAACCAAGGAGCATGAAGATCAATGCCCCAAGAAGAGAGAAAGATCTCCCACTCATGAAGAGCATGAACTATAAGAACTCCTAGCTTTGGAGAAACCCAAGAAGAAGAGGAAGAAATGCCCCAACACTAGCAAGAAAGATATTACCCAAGAGCAATGTTACACTTGCAAAGAGATGGGACACTATTATAATGAATGCCCAGAAAAGAAGAAGAGCCAAGAAGACAAACAAAAGCTAGTGAAACCCAAGATGCGGAAGGATATTAGCCAAGTGATGTGCAAACACTGCAAGGAGTTAGGACATTATGCATCATATTGTCCAGAGAAGCCACCTCAAGACCTCAACCTGTTTCAAATGCAAAGAACTAGGACATTATGCAAACAGTTGTCCAGAAAAGTTGAACAAGCCTATGGAGAAACTCAACCTTGGCCCATGAGTCAAGTGAGAAAATAAAGGACACGATGCAGAAGTTTTCCAAGATTCCAAGCAAGCCAAGATGTAGTTTAGTTTGAAAATTTTTAAGGGTGGTAGTACCCTAGTTGCTTTTGAGCCAACTTATAACCCCTAGCCTTCCCAAATCTCGGGACGAGATTTATTTTAAGGGTGGTAGCCTGTCACATCCCAAGATTTTCCAAATCTTGTAATGTGAAAAATAAAATAACAAAATAAATTTTTGTTGAAAATCAGGGTGAAAAGAAACTTTTGTTTCTAAAAGGAGACTTGAAATCCCATCTTGAACAAACCTTGGCAGAAGTTTGAATTCAACAAAAATCCAAATCAAGGGAAATGCATTCCTCAATGAATGTATCTGGAAATTTGAACACCTGGAAAATAAATCCAAAACCCTAAACCCTAATGGAAGGAAATCATTTTCCAAAGTATCTCCAAATCCATGGATTTGATCCATACCAAATTTGATCAACAAATAATCACAAAGGATCAAGAAAGACCTTAGAGATTGGTTTCACTTAGTTTGGAACCATAGACAAAATCTTGTGAATAATATAAGATAAGGAAATTAAATTTCCAAAGCCAATAAAGCCCTTACCAAAGCCCATACCAAATGGTGAACAAATAATCCTAAAGGGATTTATAAAGATAAACATTTATCAAAGGAAAATAAATTGTTTTGGAAACACTATTTTAGATCTTTTAATAAAAGACTTTGGTTTCAAATGAAAAGATAAGCCAAATTAATTTTGGCCAAACTTTTGAAATAAAATATTTTGTTTTGATAAAATGAGTAAAGGTTTATTTAAATAAAATAAAGGATTTAAATATCCAATTTTATTTAAGTAAAAGCTTTTCCCATTTTAAATGAACACCAAGTATTTTATTACTACTTTGAAATCTTTTATTAAAAGGTTTTGCTTTGATTAAAATGAGTAAAGGATTATTTAAATAAAATAATAAGGATTTAAATATCCAATTTTATTTAAGTAAAGGCTTTCCCATTTTAATTAAAACACCAAAACTTATTTATTTATTTAAATAAGTTTCCAAGTATTCTTTTATTTTTCAAATTAAAACCTTCTGGTTTGGTTTTGAAAATAATTGGATTTCAAATGGAAATTTTGTTAAATAAATCAAACCCTAATAAATAAAGATCAACTTTATTTAAATAATAAATGGATCCTAAAATGAATAAAAATGTTATTTCATTTTGAGATTTGGATTATGTTGCCAAACAGAACCAAATTCAAAGTGAAGTTGAGTGATTGTTTGAATTGATTTGAGTGTTGTTTGATTGTTTGAATAATTGTTTGGAAATTCAAAACAGAAAAGAATTAGAAAAAGGAAAAAGATTTAGACAGAAAAAAAAATAGTGCAACAGCCTTCACTAGCCAGCCCCAGCCAAAGATTCTCCCGAAAGGAAAACATTTGACACCAACATTCAGACCCGGAGTCAATGACAACCGACCCACTTCTCCCTCTCACTCACATCAGACCCCACCTCCTCTTACTCCCCTCGAACTTTTTCTTCACCAACTAAACAACCCAAAGAGATGCAAGTGGACCCCATTCCTTTCTTTTCCCCATCGAGAGGACCCCATCGCCACCTCCTTCTTCGTTTCTCCCATGACCCGTCTCCCCCCTCACAATGCCGTTTCGTTTGATTTCTCGCGCTTCAATTCGCTTAACGCTGTTAATTCCTCGCCGTGACGCCTTTTTAATCGCCTCGCTCTCTCCTCCTTTTCCCTCGGACCCTTCCCGAGCTCGCCCAAGGCCGCCTCAATTCTCCTCGAGCACCCTCGCTCCGACGAATGTCGCAGCAATTCCGCCAAGTCACACCGCCTCGCCTCCCCGAACACACGAGCATACTCCACGCATCCAGACGCATCTATCCATACCACCCATTCATCCGCGGGTACCCCAGAGCCTCGACAACGACGACCACAGCACCACACCGCCGTCTGCCGTTTCTCCGGCGAACCTTCCAGGTGAATTCCGTCCGTCCCAGCACCTCTCGATCATGCTCACGTGAACCCCATGATCACCGTATCTTACCATGCCTTTGTTTTGCCTCGGGGTGAACTACAGCGTCGCCTCGTTATCAACCCGAGCGCCACTGCATCGCAAACTCCGGCGACTCTTCTGGTAAGCACAAGACCACCGACCCCTCTCGTTCACGCACACGACTCCGTCTCGATCTTGCGCATCTAACCGAGCCTTCTTTTCGCTTCGGAGAGAACCACAGCAACGTCCTCGACAGCAACCGGAGCCAACCGCCGCCAACACGAACTCGGCGAGGAATCGCGCTAAACGAGCACCTTGTCAAGCCAGCAGCACTTTGAGCTTCCCTGCCTCGGCGATCGTGAGCCACTCCTCCTCTCTCTTGCTTCTGTGTTAACCGGAACTCCACCGCCAGAGCGCCGCTGCCCGCTGCCGCCAGCCGATCTTTGGCAAGCGTGCTAACAACCGTAGGATCCAGATCGGCGGATATGATAGAATGTTAGCGAAGGGTAAGTACTAGCTCTGGACCACACGATTTAACTTAGATCTAACGCTCCACGTTGCCGATCCACCAACCGGTATCGACCAAGTAAGAACACGCCATGAGGCGGTATTATATCTTAATTAGAATTTGAAAATGAAACTTTTGCCAATTTCAAACCCATGTATCTTTTGATCCACACGTCCAAATTTTACAAATTTGATGTCGTTGGAATCAGCAAGACAAGCCCTAGCCAACCCTACCCTTAGTTTAGCAAATAGTATCTGTTAGCTTGTTTAACTTTGCAGATTCTTTTGTGTGCTTGCTAACATTAGAAAAATCATTTAAAAATGATTCTTAGGTTAAAACCTTTGCAAATTGGTTTGTTGTGACCTTACTGACCCTAGGAACCAACCCCTGTTTTGGAAAATGATTTTGGAAAAGAATAGAATGGATTAATTAGTTTAGTCCATTTCTAGCTAATTAAAAACCATTGTTTTGTTTATGAAAATGCTTTCATAAAGAAAACTTTGAGAAAATGTTTTGGACCAAACCCATGACCCAAACACCAAGTTTTGCAATAGCAACTCATTTGGTGAACCCTATAGGTTAGTGCCTTAGTAAAAATATTTCTACACCACATAGAATGACACTTTGTTTTGAAAATGGTTTTATAGTGAAACCTTTTGCAAATGACTTAGCCACTTCACAAAATGACCAATAGGTGTGCCCAAATGTCTATGACCCATTAGGAACCCTTTTTTTCAAACAAATCAAAGCTTGGCATGCTTGCATGCATTACTTGAACTTTTGCCACTTTGGTAAATGACCAATTTGGATCTTACAAAGTTTAGGAATCTAATAGAGACCCTCTTTGCAAATGACTTTGCCATTTTGGTAAAATGACCAATTTGGAACTTACAAAGTTAGAAGCCTAGTGAAGACCATCCTTACAATAGAACCAACCTTTGCATGCTTATGCATGACTTAGATCCCATTACTTTGTGTGTGAAAAATTGTTTGTTTGACTTTGTTATTTTATGTGTGTAGTTTTGCTTGATTGGTAGATTAAGTTTGTGCCTTGCTTGATTGAATTGTAGTGACTTGAAGAGTGTGAGTGTTGCAAGGACAAGGAGTGAACCTATACCCTCTACCAAAAAGGCAAGTGATATCATCATGAATATTCCATTCCTATATTTTATATATGCATTAGTATTATTTTTCTAAGTATAGGACTTGCATGGTTTTTGCTAAGTACAAGCTATTCTTGGGAAAACCTATTAGGTGAAACCTTAGTGAAAATTACCTAAGTCAAGATTCCTATTACTATCATGCTTAGCCTAGCTATTAGAAAACAAGGGTGGTTTATATATTCACACTATGGAAAAATATTCTAAGTCTTTGGACTTGTTTTTATTTAACAAAACAACTAAGTTAATGAATCACCTGGGTGGAATGGAAAGAATGGTATATGTTGAGTGGTTCACAAGGCCATGGACTTGGGTTGTGTATCTCACTTGTGGATGGCCACCCAGGAAACAAAGAGCTTTGAGATGTCAAATGTTGAGAAGCTTCAAGTGCAACCACTTGGCAATATGGGCTCTGCCATGATCTTAGGATGCTAGAACTTAGTCTCTTGGACAGAGGGTGGTAGATGGGTTGATAGGTTGGAGCGCGTCCATTTGACTAAGGAAAGGCTACTGAAGGATCATGTCTTGGGAAACCAAGGCTTGTGGGGAAAGTGCACCACCTCTGCAGAGTGTAAAACCTAAGTACTTAGCCATGTCCCTGGTAAAGGACAATTTGAGCATCAAGACATGGAAACTTCAAGAATCTCATCACTCCAATTTCTAAATAAAACTTGTGGGTGAACAAGGGTTAAAAGGATCTTCAGTCATTGATTGGTAGATGCCACAGTGGATCTGGAGTCTTTGATTGATAGATGCCTTGGGTGTTTTTGCCAAACAAAACTTAGTGTTTTCAAAAGTTAGGGAAAAATCTATTTTGAGCAAAGCAAGCCTAAGCTCCACCAGCCAAATGCATATAGTATTATAGTCCACTTATATTATACTAAGGTATCACTTGCCAATACTATTCCAAAGTATTGACCCTCTGTGGCTGTAACTTATGATGTTGCAGGTTTGATTGTTTTAGTGAAGATTGATTGATTAGGATTACAAAGTCTACAACCAACATCTGCCTGTGGCACTTTGAAGATGAAGGACCCATGACTATAGTTATTCCGCTGCAATGTAATGTAAATAGCCAATGAGCTATGTTTGATGTAAAAAAAATATTTTATTCCTGGTTATAAAGTTGTATATGACCTTTGTTTCTTGATATTACATCTAAACTGTGGATGCTAGCTATTGATCCAGGGACTAGCATTGTAAACACAGGGGACTCAATCTTATTAAAGGTTGGGGACGCTTACATTTTCACATACCCCATATGGATCCACCAGTGTCATTGCATGTGTGCTCTTTTCACAATCCACCTATGGATCCACCAGTGTAATTGCATGTGTGTTCTTTTAGTAACAACAACCAGAGTCATTGAAATGTGTGTTCTTTTCACATACCACCTATGGATCCACCAGTGTCATTGCATGTGTGTTCCATTTAGTAACAACAACCAGAGTCATTGAAATGTGTGTTCTTTGCACATACCACATATGGATCCACCAGTGTCATTGCATGTGTGTTCTTTTTAGTAACAACAACCAGAGACATTGCATGTGTGTTCTTTTCACATACCACATATTGATCCACCAGTGTCATTGCATGTGTGTTCTTTTTAGTAATAACAACCAGAGTCATTGAAATGTGTGTTCTTTTCACATCCACCTATGGATCTACTAGTGTCATTGCATGTCTGTTCTTTTTAGTAACAACAACTAGAGTCATTGCATGTGTGTTCTTTTCACATACCACATATGGATCCGCTAGTGTCATTGAAATGTGTGTTCTCTTCAGAGACCACACATTGATCCACCAGTGTCATTGCATGTGTGTTCTTTTCATTAACAACAACCAGAGTCATTACATGTGTGTTCTTTTCACATACCCCATATGGATCCACCAGTGTCATTGCATGTGTGCTCTTTTCACAATCCACCTATGGATCCACCAGTGTAATTGCATGTGTGTTCTTTTTAGTAACAACCGCTAGTGTCATTAAAATGTGTGTTCTTTTCACATACCACCTATGGATCCACCAGTGTCATTGCATGTGTGTTCGTTTTAGTAACAACAACCAGAGTCATTGAAATGTGTGTTCTTTTCACATACCACATATGGATCCACCAGTGTCATTGCATGTGTGTTCTTTTTAGTAACAACAACCAGAGTCATTGCATGTGTGTTCTTTTCACATACCACATATTGATTTACCAGTGTCATTGAAATGTGTGTTCTCTTCAGAGACCACACATGGATCCACCAGTGTCATTGCATGTATGTTCTTTTAACTAACAACAAATGGAGTCATTGCATGTGTGTTCTTATGACATACCACATATGGATCCATCAGTGTCATTGCATGTGTGCTCTTTTCACAATCCACCTATGGATCCACCAGTGTCATTGCATGTGTGTTCTTTTCACATACCACATATGGATCCACCAGTATCATTGCATGTGTGCTCTTTTCACAATCCACCTATGGATCCACCAGTGTCATTGCATGTGTGTTCTTTTTAGTAACAACAACCAGAGTCATTGAAATGTGGGTTCTTTTCACATACCACCTATGGAACCACCAGTGTCATTGCATGTGTGTTCTTTTTAGTAACAACAACCAGAGTCATTGCATGTGTGTTCTTTTCACATACCACATATGGATCCACCAGTGTTATTGAAATGTGTGTTCTCTTCAGAGACCACACATGCATCCACCAGTGTCATTGCATGTATGTTCTTTTCACTAACAACAACTGGAGTCATTGCATGTGTGTTCTTTTCACATACCACATATGGATCCACCAGTGTCATTGCATGTGTGTTCTTTTCACATACCACGTATGGATCCACCAGTGTCATTGCATGTGTGCTCTTTTCACAATCCACCTATGGATCCACCAGTGTCATTGCATGTGTGTTATTTTTAGTAACAACAACCAGAGTCATTGCATGTGTGTTGTTTTCACATACCACAGATGGATCCGCTAGTGTCATTGAAATGTGTGTTCTCTTCAGAGACCACACATTGATCCACCAGTGTCATTGCATGTGTGTTCTTTTCACTAACAATAACCAGATTCATTACATGTGTGTTCTTTTCACATACCCCATATGGATCCACCAGTGTCATTGCATGTGTACTCTTTTCACAATCCACCTATGGATCCACCAGTGTCATTGCACGTGTGTTCTTTTCACATACCACATATGGATCCACCAGTGTGATTGCATGTGTGTTCTTTTCAGAGACCACACATGGATCCACCAGTGTCATTGCATGTATGTTCCTTTCACTAACAACAACTGGAGTCATTGCATGTGTGTTCTTTTCACATACCACATATGGATCCACCAGTGTCATTGCATGTGTGCTCTTTTCACAATCCACCTATGGATCCACCAGTGTCATTGCATGTGTGTTCATTTTAGTAACAACAACCAGAGTCATTGAAATGTGTGTTCTTTTCACATACCACCTATGGATCCACCAGTGTCATTGCATGTATGTTCTTTTCACAATCCACCTATGGATCCACCAGTGTCATTGCATGTGTGTTCTTTTTAGTAACAACAACCAGTCATTGAAATGTGTGTTCTTTTCACATACCACCTATGGATCCACCAGTGTCATTGCATGTGTGTTCTTTTTAGTAAAAACAACCAGAGTCATTGCATGTGTGTTCTTTTTAGTAACAACAACCAGAGTCATTGCATGTGTGTTCTTTTCACATACCACATATGGATCCACCAGTGTCATTGAAATGTGTGTTCTCTTGAGAGACCACACATGGATCCACCAGTGTCATTGCATGTGTGTTCTTTTCACTCACAACAACCAGAGTCATTGCATGTGTGTTATTTCCACAAACCAAATATGGATCCACCTGTGGCATTGCATGTGTGGTCTTTTCACAATCCACCTATGGATCCACCAGTGTCATCGCATGTGTGTTCTTTTTAGTAACAACAACTTGAGTCATTGAAATGTGTGTTCTTTTCACATACCACCTATGGATCCACCAGTGTCATTGCATGTGTGTTCTTTTTCGTAACAACAACTAGAGTCATTGAAAGGTGTGTTCTTTTCACATACCACCTATGGATCCACCAGTGTCATTGCATGTGTGTTCTTTTCAGAGACCACACATGGATCCACCAGTGTCGTTGCATGTATGTTCTTGTCACTAACAACAACTGGAGTCATTGCATGTGTGTTCTTTTCACATACCACATATGGATCCACCAGTATCATTGCATGTGTGCTCTTTTCACAATCCACCTATGGATCCACCAGTGTCATTGCATGTGTGTTCTTTTTAGTAACAACAACCAGAGTCATTGAAATGTGGGTTCTTTTCACATACCACCTATGGAACCACCAGTGTCATTGCATGTGTGTTCTTTTTAGTAACAACAACCAGAGTCATTGCATGTGTGTTCTTTTCACATACCACTTATGGATCCACCAGTGTTATTGAAATGTGTGTTCTCTTTAGAGACCAAACATGCATCCACCAGTGTCATTGCATGTATGTTCTTTTCACTAACAACAACTGGAGTCATTGCATGTGTGTTCTTTTCACATACCACATATGGATCCACCAGTGTCATTGCATGTGTGCTCTTTTCACAATCCACCTATGGATCCACCAGTGTCATTGCATGTGTGTTCTTTTCACATACCACATATGGATCCACCAGTGTCATTGCATGTGTGCTCTTTTCACAATCCACCTATGGATCCACCAGTGTCATTGCATGTGTGTTATTTTTAGTAACAACAACCAGAGTCATTGCATGTGTGTTCTTTTCACATACCACAGATGGATCCGCTAGTGTCATTGAAATGTGTGTTCTCTTCAGAGACCACACATTGATCCACCAGTGTTATTGCATGTGTGTTCTTTTCACTAACAATAACCAGAGTCATTGCATGTGTGTTCATTTCACATACCCCATATGGATCCACCAGTGTCATTGCATGTGTGCTCTTTTCACAATCCACCTATGGATCCACCAGTGTAATTGCATGTGTGTTCTTTTAGTAACAACAACCAGGGTCATTGAAATGTGTGTTCTTTTCACATACCACCTATGGATCCACCAGTGTCATTGCATGTGTGTTCCATTTAGTAACAACAACCAGAGTCATTGAAATGTGTGTTCTTTGCACATACCACATATGGATCCACCAGTGTCATTGCATGTGTGTTCTTTTTAGTAACAACAACCAGAGACATTGCATGTGTGTTCTTTTCACATACCACATATTGATCCACCAGTGTCATTGCATGTGTGCTCTTTTCACAATCCACCTATGGATCCACCAGTGTCATTGCATGTGTGTTCTTTTTAGTAATAACAACCAGAGTCATTGAAATGTGTGTTCTTTTCACATCCACCTATGGATCCACTAGTGTCATTGCATGTTTGTTCTTTTTAGTAACAACAACTAGAGTCATTGCATGTGTGTTCTTTTCACATACCACATATGGATCCGCTAGTGTCATTGAAATGTGTGTTCTCTTCAGAGACCACACATTGATCCTGATGTAATTGCATGTGTGTTCTTTTCACTAACAACAACCAGAGTCATTACATGTGTGTTCTTTTCACATACCTCATATGGATCCACCAGTGTCATTGCATGTGTGCTCTTTTCACAATCCACCTATGGATCCACCAGTGTAATTGCATGTGTGTTCTTTTTAGTAACAACAACCAGAGTCATTAAAATGTGTGTTCTTTTCACATACCACCTATGGATCCACCAGTGTCATTGCATGTGTGTTCTTTTTAGTAACAACAACCAGAGTCATTGAAATGTGTGTTCTTTTCACATACCAATTGGATCCACCAGTGTCATTGCATGTGTGTTCTTTTTAGTAACAACAACCAGAGTCATTGCATGTGTGTTCTTTTCACATACCACATATTGATCCACCAGTGTCATTGAAATGTGTGTTCTCTTCAGAGACCACACATGGATCCACCAGTGTCATTGCATGTATGTTCTTTTAACGAACAACAAATGGAGTCATTGCATGTGTGTTCTTTTGACATACCACATATGGATCCATCAGTGTCATTGCATGTGTGCTCTTTTCACAATCCACCCATGGATCCACCAGTGTCATTGCATGTGTGTTCTTTTCACATACCACATATGGATCCACCAGTATCATTGCATGTGTGCTCTTTTCACAATCCACCTATGGATCCACCAGTGTCATTTCATGTGTGTTCTTTTTAGTAACAACAACCAGAGTCATTGCATGTGTGTTCTTTTCACATACCACATATGGATCCACCAGTGTTACTGAAATGTGTGTTCTCTTCAGAGACCACACATGCATCCACTAGTGTCATTGCATGTATGTTCTTTTCACTAACAACAACTGGAGTCATTACATCTGTGTTCTTTTCACATACCACATATGGATCCACCAGTGTCATTGCATGTGTGCTCTTTTCATAATCCACATATGGATCCACCAGTGTCATTGCATGTGTGTTCTTTTCACATACCACATATGGATCCACCAGTGTCATTGCATGTGTGCTCTTTTCACAATCCACCTATGGATCCACCAGTGTCATTGCATGTGTGTTATTTTTAGTAACAACAACCAGAGTCATTGCATGTGTGTTCTTTTCACATACCACTTATGGATCCACCAGTGTTATTGAAATGTGTGTTCTCTTCAGAGACCAAACATGCATCCACCAGTGTCATTGCATGTATGTTCTTTTCACTAACAACAACTGGAGTCATTGCATGTGTGTTCTTTTCACATACCACATATGGATCCACCAGTGTCATTGCATGTGTGCTCTTTTCACAATCCACCTATGGATCCACCAGTGTCATTGCATGTGTGTTCTTTTCACATACCACATATGGATCCACCAGTGTCATTGCATGTGTGCTCTTTTCACAATCCACCTATGGATCCACCAGTGTCATTGCATGTGTGTTATTTTTAGTAACAACAACCAGAGTCATTGCATGTGTGTTCTTTTCACATACCACAGATGGATCCGCTAGTGTCATTGAAATGTGTGTTCTCTTCAGAGACCACACATTGATCCACCAGTGTTATTGCATGTGTGTTCTTTTCACTAACAATAACCAGAGTCATTGCATGTGTGTTCATTTCACATACCCCATATGGATCCACCAGTGTCATTGCATGTGTGCTCTTTTCACAATCCACCTATGGATCCACCAGTGTAATTGCATGTGTGTTCTTTTAGTAACAACAACCAGGGTCATTGAAATGTGTGTTCTTTTCACATACCACCTATGGATCCACCAGTGTCATTGCATGTGTGTTCCATTTAGTAACAACAACCAGAGTCATTGAAATGTGTGTTCTTTGCACATACCACATATGGATCCACCAGTGTCATTGCATGTGTGTTCTTTTTAGTAACAACAACCAGAGATATTGCATGTGTGTTCTTTTCACATACCACATATTGATCCACCAGTGTCATTGCATGTGTGCTCTTTTCACAATCCACCTATGGATCCACCAGTGTCATTGCATGTGTGTTCTTTTTAGTAATAACAACCAGAGTCATTGAAATGTGTGTTCTTTTCACATCCACCTATGGATCCACTAGTGTCATTGCATGTTTGTTCTTTTTAGTAACAACAACTAGAGTCATTGCATGTGTGTTCTTTTCACATACCACATATGGATCCGCTAGTGTCATTGAAATGTGTGTTCTCTTCAGAGACCACACATTGATCCACCAGTGTAATTGCATGTGTGTTCTTTTCACTAACAACAACCAGAGTCATTACATGTGTGTTCTTTTCACATACCCCATATGGATCCACCAGTGTCATTGCATGTGTGCTCTTTTCACAATCCACCTATGGATCCACCAGTGTAATTGCATGTGTGTTCTTTTTAGTAACAACAACCAGAGTCATTAAAATGTGTGTTCTTTTCACATACCACCTATGGATCCACCAGTGTCATTGCATGTGTGTTCTTTTTAGTAACAAGAACCAGAGTCATTGAAATGTGTGTTCTTTTCACATACCAATTGGATCCACCAGTGTCATTGCATGTGTGTTCTTTTTAGTAACAACAACCAGAGTCATTGCATGTGTGTTCTTTTCACATACCACATATTGATCCACCAGTGTCATTGAAATGTGTGTTCTCTTCAGAGACCACACATGGATCCACCAGTGTCATTGCATGTATGTTCTTTTAACGAACAACAAATGGAGTCATTGCATGTGTGTTCTTTTGACATACCACATATGGATCCATCAGTGTCATTGCATGTGTGCTCTTTTCACAATCCACCCATGGATCCACCAGTGTCATTGCATGTGTGTTCTTTTCACATACCACATATGGATCCACCAGTATCATTGCATGTGTGCTCTTTTCACAATCCACCTATGGATCCACCAGTGTCATTGCATGTGTGTTCTTTTTAGTAACAACAACCAGAGTCATTGCATGTGTGTTCTTTTCACATACCACATATGGATCCACCAGTGTTATTGAAATGTGTGTTCTCTTCAGAGACCACACATGCATCCACTAGTGTCATTGCATGTATGTTCTTTTCACTAACAACAACTGGAGTCATTGCATCTGTGTTCTTTTCACATACCACATATGGATCCACCAGTGTCATTGCATGTGTGCTCTTTTCACAATCCACATATGGATCCACCAGTGTCATTGCATGTGTGTTCTTTTCACATACCACATATGGATCCACCAGTGTCATTGCATGTGTGCTCTTTTCACAATCCACCTATGGATCCACCAGTGTCATTGCATGTGTGTTATTTTTAGTAACAACAACCAGAGTCATTGCATGTGTGTTCTTTTCACATACCACAGATGGATCCGCTAGTGCCATTGAAATGTGTGTTCTCTTCAGAGACCACACATTGATACACCAGTGTCATTGCATGTGTGTTCTTTTCACTAACAATAACCAGAGTCATTACATGTGTGTTCTTTTCACATACCCCATATGGATCCACCAGTGTCATTGCATGTGTACTCTTTTCACAATCCACCTATGGATCCACCAGTGTCATTGCACGTGTGTTCTTTTCACATACCACATATGGATCCACCAGTGTGATTGCATGTGTGTTCTTTTCAGAGACCACACATGGATCCACCAGTGTCATTGCATGTATGTTCTTTTCACATACCACATATGGATCCACCAGTGTCATTGCATGTGTGCTCTTTTCATAATCCACCTATGGATCCACCAGTGTCATTGCATGTGTGTTCATTTTAGTAACAACAACCTGAGTCATTGAAATGTGTGTTCTTTTCACATACCACCTATGGATCCACCAGTGTCATTGCATGTATGTTCTTTTCACTGACAACAACAGGAGTCATTGCATGTGTGTTCTTTTCACATACCACATATGGATCCACCAGTGTCATTGCATGTCTGCCCTTTTCACAATCCACCTATGGATCCACCAGTGTCATTGCATGTGTGTTCTTTTTACTAACAAAACCAGAGTCATTGCATGTGTGTTCTTTTCACATACCACATATGGATCCACTAGTGTCATTGAAATGTGTGTTCTCTTCAGAGACCACACATGGATCCACCAGTGCCATTGCATGTATGTTCTTTTCACTAACAGCAACTGAAGGCATTGCATGTGTGTTCTTTTCACATACCACATATGGATCCACCGGTGTCATTGCATGTGTGCTCTTTTCACAATCCACCTATGGATCCACCAGTGTCATTGCATGTGTGTTCTTTTCACATACCACATATGGATCCACCAGTGTCATTGCATGTGTGCTCTTTTCACAATCCACCTATGGATCCACCAGTGTCATTGCATGTGTGTTTTTTTAGTAACAACAACCAGAGTCATTGAAATGTGTGTTCTTTTCACATCCACCTATGGATCCACTAGTGTCATTGCATGTCTGTTCTTTTTAGTAACAACAACCAGAGTCATTGCATGTGTGTTCTTTTCACATACCACATATGGATCCACCAGTGTTATTGAAATGTGTGTTCTCTTCAGAGACCACACATGCATCCACCAGTGTCATTGCATGTATGTTCTTTTCACTAACAACAACTGGAGTCATTGCATGTGTGTTCTTTTCACATACCACATATGGATCCACCAGTGTCATTGCATGTGTGCTCTTTTCACAATCCACCTATGGATCCACCAGTGTCATTGCATGTGTGTTCTTTTCACATACCACATATGGATCCACAAGTGTCATTGCATGTGTGCTCTTTTCACAATCCACCTATGGATCCACCAGTGTCATTGCATGTGTGTTATTTTTAGTAACAACAACCAGAGTCATTGCATGTGTGTTCTTTTCACATACCACAGATGGATCCGCTAGTGTCATTGAAATGTGTGTTCTCTTCAGAGACCACACATTGATCCTGATGTCATTGCATGTGTGTTCTTTTCACTAACAATAACCAGAGTCACTACATGTGTGTTCTTTTCACATACCCCATATGGATCCACCAGTGTCATTGCATGTGTGCTCTTTTCACAATCCACCTATGGATCCACCAGTGTAATTGCATGTGTGTTCTTTTAGTAACAACAACCAGGGTCATTGAAATGTGTGTTCTTTTCACATACCACCTATGGATCCACCAGTGTCATTGCATGTGTGTTCCATTTAGTAACAATAACCAGAGTCATTGAAATGTGTGTTCTTTGCACATACCACATATGGATCCACCAGTGTCATTGCATGTGTGTTCTTTTTAGTAACAACAACCAGAGACATTGCATGTGTGTTCTTTTCACATACCACATATTGATCCACCAGTGTCATTGCATGTGTGCTCTTTTCACAATCCACCTATGGATCCACCAGTGTCATTGCATGTGTGTTCTTTTTAGTAATAACAACCAGAGTCATTGAAATGTGTGTTCTTTTCACATCCACCTATGGATCCACTAGTGTCATTGCATGTCTGTTCTTTTTAGTAACAACAACTAGAGTCATTGCATGTGTGTCCTTTTCACATACCACATATGGATCCGCTAGTGTCATTGAAATGTGTGTTCTCTTCAGAGACCACACATTGATCCACCACTATCATTGCATGTGTGTTCTTTTCACTAACAACAACCAGAGTCATTACATGTTTGTTCTTTTCACATACCCCATATGGATCCACCAGTGTCATTGCATGTGTGCTCTTTTCACAATCCACCTATGGATCCACCAGTGTAATTGCATGTGTGTTCTTTTTAGTAACAACAACCAGAGTCATTAAAATGTGTGTTCTTTTCACATACCACCTATGGATCCACCAGTGTCATTGCATGTGTGTTCTTTTTAGTAACAACAACCAGAGTCACTGAAATGTGTGTTCTTTTCACATACCAATTGGATCCACCAGTGTCATTGCATGTGTGTTCTTTTTAGTAACAACAACCAGAGTCATTGCATGTGTGTTCTTTTCACATACCACATATTGATCCACCAGTGTCATTGAAATGTGTGTTCTCTTCAGAGACCACACATGGATCCACCAGTGTCATTGCATGTATGTTCTTTTAACTATCAACAAATGGAGTCATTGCATGTGTGTTCTTTTGACATACCACATATGGATCCGTCAGTGTCATTGCATGTGTGCTCTTGTCACAATCCACCTATGGATCCACCAGTGTCATTGCATGTGTGTTCTTTTCACATACCACATATGGATCCACCAGTATCATTGCATGTGTGCTCTTTTCACAATCCACCTATGGATCCACCAGTGTCATTGCATGTGTGTTCTTTTTAGTAACAACAACCAGAGTCATTGAAATGTGTGTTCTTTTCACATACCACCTATGGAACCACCAGTGTCATTGCATGTGTGTTCTCTTCAGAGACCACACATGCATCCACTAGTGTCATTGCATGTATGTTCTTTTCACTAACAACAACTGGAGTCATTGCATCTGTGTTCTTTTCACATACCACATATGGATCCACCAGTGTCATTGCATGTGTGCTCTTTTCACAATCCACATATGGATCCACCAGTGTCATTGCATGTGTGTTCTTTTCACATACCACATATGGATCCACCAGTGTCATTGCATGTGTGCTCTTTTCACAATCCACCTATGGATCCACCAGTGTCATTGCATGTGTGTTATTTTTAGTAACAACAACCAGAGTCATTGCATGTGTGTTCTTTTCACATACCACAGATGGATCCGCTAGTGCCATTGAAATGTGTGTTCTCTTCAGAGACCACACATTGATACACCAGTGTCATTGCATGTGTGTTCTTTTCACTAACAATAACCAGAGTCATTACATGTGTGTTCTTTTCACATACCCCATATGGATCCACCAGTGTCATTGCATGTGTACTCTTTTCACAATCCACCTATGGATCCACCAGTGTCATTGCACGTGTGTTCTTTTCACATACCACATATGGATCCACCAGTGTGATTGCATGTGTGTTCTTTTCAGAGACCACACATGGATCCACCAGTGTCATTGCATGTATGTTCTTTTCACATACCACATATGGATCCACCAGTGTCATTGCATGTGTGCTCTTTTCATAATCCACCTATGGATCCACCAGTGTCATTGCATGTGTGTTCATTTTAGTAACAACAACCTGAGTCATTGAAATGTGTGTTCTTTTCACATACCACCTATGGATCCACCAGTGTCATTGCATGTATGTTCTTTTCACTGACAACAACAGGAGTCATTGCATGTGTGTTCTTTTCACATACCACATATGGATCCAAAGGTCATTGCATGTACGCCCTTTTCACAATCCACCTATGGATCCACGGTGTCATTGCATGTGTGTTCTTTTTACTAACAAAACCAGAGTCATTGCATGTGTGTTCTTTTCACATACCACATATGGATCCACGAGTGTGATTGAAATGTGTGTTCTCTTCAGAGACCACATGGATCCACCAGTGCCATTGCATGTATGTTCTTTTCACTAACAGCAACTGAAGGCATTGCATGTGTGTTCTTTTCACATACCACATATGGATCCACCGGTGTCATTGCATGTGTGCTCTTTTCACAATCCACCTATGGATCCACCAGTGTCATTGCATGTGTGTTCTTTTCACATACCATATGGATCCACAGTGTCATTGCATGTGTGCTCTTTTCACAATCCACCTATGGATCCACCAGTGTCATTGCATGTGTGTTTTTTTAGTAACAACAACCAGAGTCATTGAAATGTGTGTTCTTTTCACATCCACCTATGGATCCACTAGTGTCATTGCATGTCTGTTCTTTTTAGTAACAACAACCAGAGTCATTGCATGTGTGTTCTTTTCACATACCACATATGGATCCACCAGTGTTATTGAAATGTGTGTTCTCTTCAGAGACCACACATGCATCCACCAGTGTCATTGCATGTATGTTCTTTTCACTAAAAACAACTGGAGTCATTGCATGTGTGTTCTTTTCACATACCACATATGGATCCACCAGTGTCATTGCATGTGTGCTCTTTTCACAATCCACCTATGGATCCACCAGTGTCATTGCATGTGTGTTCTTTTCACATACCACATATGGATCCACAAGTGTCATTGCATGTGTGCTCTTTTCACAATCCACCTATGGATCCACCAGTGTCATTGCATGTGTGTTATTTTTAGTAACAACAACCAGAGTCATTGCATGTGTGTTCTTTTCACATACCACAGATGGATCCGCTAGTGTCATTGAAATGTGTGTTCTCTTCAGAGACCACACATTGATCCACCAGTGTCATTGCATGTGTGTTCTTTTCACTAACAATAACCAGAGTCACTACATGTGTGTTCTTTTCACATACCCCATATGGATCCACCAGTGTCATTGCATGTGTGCTCTTTTCACAATCCACCTATGGATCCACCAGTGTAATTGCATGTGTGTTCTTTTAGTAACAACAACCAGGGTCATTGAAATGTGTGTTCTTTTCACATACCACCTATGGATCCACCAGTGTCATTGCATGTGTGTTCCATTTAGTAACAATAACCAGAGTCATTGAAATGTGTGTTCTTTGCACATACCACATATGGATCCACCAGTGTCATTGCATGTGTGTTCTTTTTAGTAACAACAACCAGAGACATTGCATGTGTGTTCTTTTCACATACCACATATTGATCCACCAGTGTCATTGCATGTGTGCTCTTTTCACAATCCACCTATGGATCCACCAGTGTCATTGCATGTGTGTTCTTTTTAGTAATAACAACCAGAGTCATTGAAATGTGTGTTCTTTTCACATCCACCTATGGATCCACTAGTGTCATTGCATGTCTGTTCTTTTTAGTAACAACAACTAGAGTCATTGCATGTGTGTCCTTTTCACATACCACATATGGATCCGCTAGTGTCATTGAAATGTGTGTTCTCTTCAGAGACCACACATTGATCCACCACTATCATTGCATGTGTGTTCTTTTCACTAACAACAACCAGAGTCATTACATGTTTGTTCTTTTCACATACCCCATATGGATCCACCAGTGTCATTGCATGTGTGCTCTTTTCACAATCCACCTATGGATCCACCAGTGTAATTGCATGTGTGTTCTTTTTAGTAACAACAACCAGAGTCATTAAAATGTGTGTTCTTTTCACATACCACCTATGGATCCACCAGTGTCATTGCATGTGTGTTCTTTTTAGTAACAACAACCAGAGTCACTGAAATGTGTGTTCTTTTCACATACCAATTGGATCCACCAGTGTCATTGCATGTGTGTTCTTTTTAGTAACAACAACCAGAGTCATTGCATGTGTGTTCTTTTCACATACCACATATTGATCCACCAGTGTCATTGAAATGTGTGTTCTCTTCAAAGACCACACATGGATCCACCAGTGTCATTGCATCTATGTTCTTTTAACTATCAACAAATGGAGTCATTGCATGTGTGTTCTTTTGACATACCACATATGGATCCGTCAGTGTCATTGCATGTGTGCTCTTGTCACAATCCACCTATGGATCCACCAGTGTCATTGCATGTGTGTTCTTTTCACATACCACATATGGATCCACCAGTATCATTGCATGTGTGCTCTTTTCACAATCCACCTATGGATCCACCAGTGTCATTGCATGTGTGTTCTTTTTAGTAACAACAACCAGAGTCATTGAAATGTGTGTTCTTTTCACATACCACCTATGGAACCACCAGTGTCATTGCATGTGTGTTCTTTTTAGAAACAACAACCAGAGTTATTGCATGTGTGTTCTTTTCACAGACCACATATGGATCCACCAGTGTTATTGAAATGTATGTTCTCTTCAGAGACCACACATGCATCCACCAGTGTCATTGCATGTATGTTCTCTTCACTAACAACAACTGGAGTCATTGCATGTGTGTTCTTTTCACATACCACATATGGATCCACCAGTGTCATTGCATGTGTGCTCTTTTCACAATCCACCTATGGATCCACCAGTGTCATTGCATGTGTGTTCTTTTCACATACCACATATGGATCCACAAGTGTCATTGCATGTGTGCTCTTTTCACAATCCACCTATGGATCCACCAGTGTCATTGCATGTGTGTTATTTTTAGTAACAACAACCAGAGTCATTGCATGTGTGTTGTTTTCACATACCGCAGATGGATCCGCTAGTTTCATTGAAATGTGTGTTCTCTTCAGAGACCACACATTGATCCACCAGTGTCATTGCATGTGTGTTCTTTTCACTAACAATAACCAGAGTCATTACATGTGTGTTCTTTTCACATACCCCATATGGATCCACCAGTGTCATTGCATGTGTGCTCTTTTCACAATCCACCTATGGATCCACCAGTGTAATTGCATGTGTGTTCTTTTAGTAACAACAACAAGAGTCATTGAAATGTGTGTTCTTTTCACATACCACCTATGGATCCACCAGTGTCATTGCATGTGTGTTCCATTTAGTAACAATAACCAGAGTCATTGAAATGTGTGTTCTTTGCACATACCACATATGGATCCACCAGTGTCATTGCATGTGTGTTCTTTTTTAGTAACAACAACCAGAGACATTGCATGTGTGTTCTTTTCACATACCACATATTGATCCACCAGTGTCATTGCATGTGTGCTCTTTTCACAATCCACCTATGGATCCACCAGTGTCATTGCATGTGTGTTCTTTTTAGTAATAACAACCAGAGTCATTGAAATGTGTGTTCTTTTCACATCCACCTATGGATCCACTAGTGTCATTGCATGTCTGTTCTTTTTAGTAACAACAACTAGAGTCATTGCATGTGTGTTCTTTTCACATACCACATATGGATCCGCTAGTGTCATTGAAATGTGTGTTCTCTTCAGAGACCACACATTGATCCACCAATGTCATTGCATGTGTGTTCTTTTCACTAACAACAACCAGAGTCATTACATGTTTGTTCTTTTCACATACCCCATATGGATCCACCAGTGTCATTGCATGTGTGCTCTTTTCACAATCCACCTATGGATCCACCAGTGTAATTGCATGTGTGTTCTTTTTAGTAACAACAACCAGAGTCATTAAAATGTGTGTTCTTTTCACATACCACCTATGGATCCACCAGTGTCATTGCATGTGTGTTCTTTTTAGTAACAACAACCAGAGTCATTGAAATGTGTGTTCTTTTCACATACCAATTGGATCCACCAGTGTCATTGCATGTGTGTTCTTTTTTGTAACAACAACCAGAGTCATTGCATGTGTGTTCTTTTCACATACCACATATTGATCCACCAGTGTCATTGAAATGTGTGTTCTCTTCAGAGACCACACATGGATCCACCAGTGTCATTGCATGTATGTTCTTTTAACTAACAACAAATGGAGTCATTGCATGTGTGTTCTTTTGACATACCACATATGGATCCATCAGTGTCATTGCATGTGTGCTCTTGTCACAATCCACCTATGGATCCACCAGTATCATTGCATGTGTGTTCTTTTCACATACCACATATGGATCCACCAGTATCATTGCATGTGTGCTCTTTTCACAATCCACCTATGGATCCACCAGTGTCATTGCATGTGTGTTCTTTTTAGTAACAACAACCAGAGTCATTGAAATGTGGGTTCTTTTCACATACCACCTATGGAACCACCAGTGTCATTGCATGTGTGTTCTTTTTAGTAACAACAACCAGAGTCATTGCATGTGTGTTCTTTTCACATACCACATATGGATCCACCAGTTTTATTGAAATGTGTGTTCTCTTCAGAGACCACACATGCATCCACCAGTGTCATTGCATGTATGTTCTTTTCACTAACAACAACTGGAGTCATTGCATGTGTGTTCTTTTCACATACCACATATGGATCCACCAGTGACATTGCATGTGTGCTCTTTTCACAATCCACCTATGGATCCACCAGTGTCATTGCATGTGCGTTCTTTTCACATACCACATATGGATCCACCAGTGTCATTGCATGTGTGCTGTTTTCACAATCCACCTATGGATCCACCAGTGTCATTGCATGTGTGTTATTTTTAGTAACAACAACCAGAGTCATTGCATGTGTGTTCTTTTCACATACCACAGATGGATCCGCTAGTGTCATTGAAATGTGTGTTCTCTTCAGAGACCACACATTGATCCACCAGTGTCATTGCATGTGTGTTCTTTTCACTAACAATAACCAGAGTCATTACATGTGTGTTCTTTTCACATACCCCATATGGATCCACCAGTGTCATTGTATGTGTACTCTTTTCACAATCCACCTATGGATCCACCAGTGTCATTGCACGTGTGGTCTTTTCACATACCACATATGGATCCACCAGTGTGATTGCATGTGTGTTCTTTTCAGAGACCACACATGGATCCACCAGTGTCATTGCATGTATGTTCCTTTCACTAACAACAACTGGAGTCATTGCATGTGTGTTCTTTTCACATACCACATATGGATCCACTAGTGTCATTGCATGTGTGCTCTTTTCACAATCCACCTATGGATCCACCAGTGTCATTGCATGTGTGTTCATTTTAGTAACAACAACCAGAGTCATTGAAATGTGTGTTCTTTTCACATACCACCTATGGATCCACCAGTGTCATTGCATGTATGTTCTTTTCACTGACAACAGCAGGAGTCATTGCATATGTGTTCTTTTCACATACCACATATGGATCCACCAATGTCATTGCATGTCTGCCCTTTTCACAATCCACCTATGGATCCACCAGTGTCATTGCATGTGTGTTCTTTTTACTAACAAAACCAGAGTCATTGCATGTGTGTTCTTTTCACATACCACATATGGATCCACTAGTGTCATTGAAATGTGTGTTCTCTTCAGAGACCACACATGGATCCACCAGTGTCATTGCATGTGTGTTTTTTTAGTAACAACAACTAGAGTCATTGAAATGTGTGTTCTTTTCACATCCACCTATGGATCCACTAGTGTCATTGCATGTCTGTTCTTTTTAGTAACAACAACTAGAGTCATTTCATGTGTGTTCTTTTCACATACCACATATGGATCCGCTAGTGTCATTGAAATGTGTGTTCTCTTCAGAGACCACACATTGATCCACCAGTGTCATTGCATGTGTGTTCTTTTCACTAACAACAACCAGAGTCATTACATGTGTGTTCTTTTCACATACCCCATATGGATCCACTAGTGTCATTGCATGTGTGCTCTTTTCACAATCCACCTATGGATCCACCAGTGTAATTGCATGTGTGTTCTTTTTAGTAACAACAAGCAGAGTCATTGAAATGTGCGTTCTTTTCACATACCACCTATGGATCCACCAGTGTCATTGCATGTGTGTTCTTTTTAGTAACAACAACCAGAGTCATTGAAATGTGTGTTCTTTTCACATACCACATATGGATCCACCAGTGTCATTGCATGTGTGTTCTTTTTAGTAACAACAACTAGAGTCATTACATGTGTGTTTTTTCATATTCCACATATTGATCCACCAGTGTCATTGAAATGTGTGTTCTCTTTAGAGACCACACATGGATCCACCAGTGTCATTGCATGTATGTTCTTTTAACTAACAACAACTGGATTCATTGCATGTGTGTTCTTTTGACATACCACATATGGATCCACCAGTGTCATTGCATGTGTGCTCTTTTCACAATCCACCTATGCATCCACCAGTGTCATTGCATGTGTGTTCTTTTTAGTAACAACAACCAGAGTCATTGAAATGTGTGTTCTTTTCACATACCACCTATGGATCCACCAGTGTCATTGCATGTGTGTTCTTTTCATTAACAACAACCAGAGTGATTGCATGTGTGTTCTTTTCACATACCACATATGGATCCACCAGTGTCATTGAAATGTGTGTTCTCTTCAGAGACCACACATGGATCCACCAGTGTCATTGCATGTGTGTTCTTTTCACTCACAACAACCAGAGTCATTGCATGTGTGTTATTTCCACAAACCAAATATGGATCCACCTGTGGCATTGCATGTGTGGTCTTTTCACAATCCACCTATGGATCCACCAGTGTCATCGCATGTGTGTTCTTTTTAGTAACAACAACTTGAGTCATTGAAATGTGTGTTCTTTTCACATACCACCTATGGATCCACCAGTGTCATTGCATGTGTGTTCTTTTTCGTAACAACAACTAGAGTCATTGAAAGGTGTGTTCTTTTCACATACCACCTATGGATCCACCAGTGTCATTGCATGTGTGTTCTTTTCAGAGACCACACATGGATCCACCAGTGTCGTTGCATGTATGTTCTTGTCACTAACAACAACTGGAGTCATTGCATGTGTGTTCTTTTCACATACCACATATGGATCCACCAGTATCATTGCATGTGTGCTCTTTTCAAAATCCACCTATGGATCCACCAGTGTCATTGCATGTGTGTTCTTTTTAGTAACAACAACCAGAGTCCTTGAAATGTGGGTTCTTTTCACATACCACCTATGGAACCACTAGTGTCATTGCATGTGTGTTCTTTTTAGTAACAACAACCAGAGTCATTGCATGTGTGTTCTTTTCACATACCACATATGGATCCACCAGTGTTATTGAAATGTGTGTTCTCTTCACACATGCATCCACCAGTGTCATTGCATGTATGATCTTTTCACTAACAACAACTGGAGTCATTGCATGTGTGTTCTTTTCACATACCACATATGGATCCACCAGTGCCATTGCATGTGTGCTCTTTTCACAATCCACCTATGGATCCACCAGTGTCATTGCATGTGTGTTCTTTTCACATACCTCATATGGATCCACCAGTGTCATTGCATGTGTGCTCTTTTCACAATCCACCTATGGATCCACCAGTGTCATTGCATGTGTGTTATTTTTAGTAACAACAAACAGAGTCATTGCATGTGTGTTCTTTTCACATACCACAGATGGATCCGCTAGTGTCATTGAAATGTGTGTTCTCTTCAGAGACCACACGTTGATCCACCAGTGTCATTGCATGTGTGTTCTTTTCACTAACAATAACCAGAGTCATTACATGTGTGTTCTTTTCACATACCCCATATGGATCCACCAGTGTCATTGCATGTGTGCTCTTTTCACAATCCACCTATGGATCCACCAGTGTAATTGCATGTGTGTTATTTTAGTAACAACAACCAGAGTCATTGAAATGTATGTTCTTTTCACATACCACCTATGGGTCCACCAGTGTCATTGCATGTGTGTTCCATTTAGTAACAACAACCAGAGTCATTGAAATGTGTGTTATTTTTACATACCACATATGGATCCACCAGTGTCATTGCATGTGTGTTCTTTTTAGTAACAACAACCAGAGTCATTGCATGTGTGTTCTTTTCACATACCACATATTGATCCACCAGTGTCATTCCATGTGTGCTCTTTTCACAATCCACCTATGGATCCACCAGTGTCATTGCATGTGTGTTCTTTTTAGTAATAACAACGAGAGTCATTGAAATGTGTGTTCTTTTCACATCCACCTATGGATCCACTAGTGTCATTGCATGTCTGTTCTTTTTAGTAACAACAACTAGAGTCATTTCATGTGTGTTCTTTTCACATACCACATATGGATCCGCTAGTGTCATTGAAATGTGTGTTCTCTTCAGAGACCACACATTGATCCACCAGTGTCATTGCATGTGTGTTCTTTTCACTAACAACAACCAGAGTCATTACATGTGTGTTCTTTTCACATACCCCATATGGATCCACCGGTGTCATTGCATGTGTGCTCTTTTCACAATCCACCTATGGATCAACCAGTGTAATTGCATGTGTGTTCTTTTTAGTAACAACAACCAGAGTCATTAAAATGTGTGTTCTTTTCACATACCACGTATGGATCCACCAGTGTCATTGCATGTGTGTTCTTTTTAGTAACAACAACCAGAGTCATTGAAATGTGTGTTCTTTTCACATACCACATATGGATCCACCAGTGTCATTGCATGTGTGTTCTTTTTAGTAACAACAACCAGAGTCATTGCATGTGTGTTCTTTTCACATACCACATATTGATCCACCAGTGTCATTGAAATGTGTGTTCTCTTTAGAGACCACACATGGATCCACCAGTGTCATTGCATGTATGTTCTTTTAACTAACAACAAATGTAGTCATTGCATGTGTGTTCTTTTGACATACCACATATGGATCCATCAGTGTCATTGCATGTGTGCTCTTTTCACAATCCACCTATGGATCCACCAGTGTCATTGCATGTGTGTTCTTTTCACATACCACATATGGATCCACCAGTATCATTGCATGTGTGCTCTTTTCACAATCCACCTATGGATCCACCAGTGTCATTGCATGTGTGTTCTTTTTAGTAACAACAACCAGAGTCATTGAAATGTGGGTTCTTTTCACATACCACCTATGGAACCACCAGTGTCATTGCATGTGTCTTCTTTTTAGTAACAACAACCAGAGTCATTGCATGTGTGTTCTTTTCACATACCACATATGGATCCACCAGTGTTATTGAAATGTGTGTTCTCTTCAGAGACAACACATGCATCCACCAGTGTCATTGCATGTATGTTCTTTTCACTAACAACAACTGGAGTCATTGCATGTGTGTTCTTTTCACATACCACATATGGATCCACCAGTGTCATTGCATGTGTGCTCTTTTCACAATCCACCTATGGATCCACCAGTGTCATTGCATGTGTGTTCTTTTCACATACCACATATGGATCCTTGATGTCATTACATGTGTGCTCTTTTCACAATCCACCTATGGATCCACCAGTGTCATTGCATGTGTGTTATTTTTAGTAACAACAACCAGAGTCATTGCATGTGTGTTCTTTTCACATACCACAGATGGATCCGCTAGTGTCATTGAAATGTGTGTTCTCTTCAGAGACCACACATTGATCCACCAGTGTCATTGCATGTGTGTTCTTTTCACTAACAATAACCAGAGTCATTACATGTGTGTTCTTTTCACATACCCCATATGGATCCACCAGTGTCATTGCATGTGTGCTCTTTTCACAATCCACCTATGGATCCACCAGTGTAATTGCATGTGGGTTCTTTTAGTAACAACAACCAGAGTCATTGAAATGTGTGTTCTTTTCACATACCACCTATGGATCCACCAGTGTCATTGCATGTGTGTTCCATTTAGTAACAACAACCAGAGTCATTGAAATGTGTGTTCTTTTCACATACCACCTATGGATCCACCAGTGTCATTACATGTGTGTTTTTTTAGTAACAACAACCAGAGTCATTGCATGTGTGTTCTTTTCACATACCACATATGGATGCACCAGTGTCATTGGATGTGTGCTCTTTTCACAATCCACCTATGGATCCACCAGTGTCATTGCATGTGTGTTCTTTTTAGTAATAACAACCAGAGTCATTGAAATGTGTGTTCTTTTCACATCGACCTATGGATCCACTAGTGTCATTGCATGTCTGTTCTTTTTAGTAACAACAACTAGAGTCATTTCATGTGTGTTCTTTTCACATACCACATATGGATCCGCTAGTGTCATTGAAATGTGTGTTCTCTTCAGAGACCACACATTGATCCACCAGTGTCATTGCATGTGTGTTCTTTTCACTAACAACAACCAGAGTCATTACATGTGTGTTCTTTTCACATACCCCATATGGATCCACTGGTGTCATTGCATGTGTGCTCTTTTCACAATCCACCTATGGATCCACCAGTGTAATTGCATGTGTGTTCTTTTTAGTAACAACAACCAGAGTCATTAAAATGTGTGTTCTTTTCACATACCACCTATGGATCCACCAGTGTCATTACATGTGTGTTCTTTTTAGTAACAACAACCAGAGTCATTGAAATGTGTGTTCTTTTCACATACCACATATGGATCCACCAGTGTCATTGCATGTGTGTTCTTTTTAGTAACAACAACCAGAGTCATTGCATGTGTGTTCTTTTCACATACCACATATTGATCCACCAGTTTCATTGAAATGTGTGTTCTCTTTAGAGACCACACATGGATCCACCAGTGTCATTGCATGTATGTTGTTTTAACTAACAACAAATGGAGTCATTGCATGTGTGTTCTTTTGACATACCACATATGGATCCATCAGTGTCATTGCATGTGTGCTCTTTTCACAATCCACCTATGGATCCACCAGTTTCATTGCATGTGTGTTCTTTTCACATACCACATATGGATCCACCAGTATCATTGCATGTGTGCTATTTTGACAATCCACCTATGGATCCACCAGTGTCATTGCATGTGTGTTCTTTTCACATACCACATATGGATCCACCAGTATCATTGCATGTGTGCTCTTTTCACAATCCACCTATGGATCTACTAGTGTCATTGCATGTGTGTTCTTTTTAGTAACAACAACCAGAGTCATTGAAATGTGGGTTCTTTTCACATACCACCTATGGAACCACCAGTGTCATTGCATGTGTGTTCTTTTTAGTAACAACAACCAGAGTCATTGCATGTGTGTTCTTTTCACATACCACATATGGATCCACCAGTGTTATTGAAATGTGTGTTCTCTTCAGAGACCACACATGCATCCACCAGTGTCATTGCATGTATGTTCTTTTCACTAACAACAACTGGAGTCATTGCATGTGTGTTCTTTTCACATACCACATATGGATCCACCAGTGTCATTGCATGTGTGCTCTTTTCACAATCCACCTATGGATCCACCAGTGTCATTGCATGTGTGTTCTTTTCACATACCACATATGGATCCGCCAGTTTCATTGCATGTGTGCTCTTTTCACAATCCACCTATGGATCCACCAGTGTCATTGCATGTGTGTTATTTTTAGTAACAACAACCAGAGTCATTGCATGTGTGTTCTTTTCACATACCACAGATGGATCCGCTAGTGTCATTGAAATATGTGTTCTCTTCAGAGACCACACATTGAACCACCAGTGTCATTGCATGTATGTTCTTTTCACTAACAATAACCAGAGTCATTACATGTGTGTTCTTTTGACATACCCCATATGGATCCACCAGTGTCATTGCATGTGTGCTCTTTTCACAATCCACCTATGTATCCACCAGTGTAATTGCATGTGTGTTCTTTTAGTAACAACAACCAGAGTCATTGAAATGTGTGTTCTTTTCACATACCACCTATGGATCCACCAGTGTCATTGCATGTGTGTTCCATTTAGTAACAACAACCAGAGTCATTGAAATGTGTGTTCTTTTTACATACCACATATGGATCCACCAGTGTCATTGCATGTGTGTTCTTTTTAGTAACAACAACCAGAGTCATTGCATGTGTGTTCTTTTCACATACCACATATTGATCCACCAGTGTCATTGCATGTGTGCTCTTTTCACAATCCACCTATGGATCCACCAGTGTCATTGCATGTGTGTTCTTTTTAGTAATAACAACCAGAGTCATTGAAATGTGTGTTCTTTTCACATCCACTTATGGATCCACTAGTGTCATTGCATGTCTGTTCTTTTTAGTAACAACAACTAGAGTCATTGCATGTGTGTTCTTTTCACATACCACATATGGATCCGCCAGTGTCATTGCATGTGTGCTCTTTTCACAATCCACCTATGGATCCACCAGTGTCATTGCATGTGTGTTATTTTTAGTAACAACAACCAGAGTCATTGCATGTGTGTTCTTTTCACATACCACAGATGGATCCGCTAGTGTCATTGAAATGTGTGTTCTCTTCAGAGACCATACACTGATCCACCAGTGTCATTGCATGTGTGTTCTTTTCACTAACAATAACCAGAGTCATTACATGTGTGTTCTTTTGACATACCCCATATGGATCCACCAGTGTCATTGCATGTGTGCTCTTTTCACAATCCACCTATGGATCCACCAGTGTAATTGCATGTGTGTTCTTTTAGTAACAACAACCAGAGTCATTGAAATGTGTGTTCTTTTCACATACCACCTATGGATCCACCAGTGTCATTGCATGTGTGTTCCATTTAGTAACAACAACCAGAGTCATTGAAATGTGTGTTCTTTTCACATACCACATATGGATCCACCAGTGTCATTGCATGTGTGTTCTTTTTAGTAACAACAACCTGAGTCATTGCATGTGTGTTCTTTTCACATACCACATATTGATCCACCAGTGTCATTGCATGTGTGCTCTTTTCACAATCCACCTATGGATCCACCAGTGTCATTGCATGTGTGTTCTTTTTAGTAATAACAACCAGAGTCATTGAAATGTGTGTTCTTTTCACATCCACCTATGGATCCACTAGTGTCATTGCATGTCTGTTCTTTTTAGTAACAATAACTAGAGTCATTGCATGTGTGTTCTTTTCACATACCACATATGGATCCGCTAGTGTCATTGAAATGTGTGTTCTCTTCAGAGACCACACATTGATCTACCAGTGTCATTGCATGTGTGTTCTTTTCACTAACAACAACCAGAGTCATTACATGTGTGTTCTTTTCACATACCCCATATGGATCCACCGGTGTCATTGCATGTGTGCTCTTTTCACAATCCACCTATGGATCCACTAGTGTAATTGCATGTGTGTTCTTTTTAGTAACAACAACCAGAGTCATTGAAATGTGTGTTCTTTTCACATACCACCTATGGATCCACCAGTGTCATTGCATGTGTGTTCTTTTTAGTAACAACAACCAGAGTCATTGAAATGTGTGTTCTTTTCACATACCACATATGGATCCACCAGTGTCATTGCATGTGTGTTCTTTTTAGTAACAACAACCAGAGTCATTGAAATGTGTGTTCTTTTCACATACCACCTATGGATCCACTAGTGTCATTGCATGTGTGTTCTTTTTATTAACAACAACCAGAGTCATTGATATGTGTGTTCTTTTCACATACCACATATGGATCCACCAGTGTCATTGCATGTGTGTTCTTTTTAGTAACAACAACCAGAGTCATTGCATGTGTGTTCTTTTCACATACCACATATTGATCCACCAGTGTCATTGAAATGTGTGTTCTCTTCAGAGACCACACATGGATCCACCAGTGTCATTGAATGTATGTTCTTTTAACTAACAACAAATGGAGTCAATGCATGTGTGTTCTTTTGACATACCACATAATGGATCCATCAGTGTCATTGCATGTGTGCTCTTTTCACAATCCACCTATGGATCCACCAGTGTCATTGCATGTGTGTTGTTTTCACATACCACATATGGATCAACCAGTATCATTGCATGTGTGCTCTTTTCACAATCCACCTATGGATCCACCAGTGTCATTGCATGTGTGTTCTTTTTAGTAACAACAACCAGAGTCATTGAAATGTGGGTTCTTTTCACATACCACCTATGGAACCACCAGTGTCATTCCATGTGTGTTCTTTTTTGTAACAACAACCAGAGTCATTGCATGTGTGTTCTTTTCACATACCACATATGGATCCACCAATGTTATTGAAATGTGTGTTCTCTTCAGAGACCACACATGCATCCACCAGTGTCATTGCATGTATGATCTTTTCATTAACAACAACTGGAGTCATTGCATGTGTGTTCTTTTCACATACCACATATGGATCCACCAGTGTCATTGCATGTGTGCTCTTTTCACAATCCACCTATGGATCCACCAGTGTCATTGCATGTGTGTTATTTTCACATACCACATATGGATCCACCAGTGTCATTGCATGTGTGCTGTTTTCACAATCCACCTATGGATCCATCAGTGTCATTGCATGTGTGTTATTTTTAGTAACAACAACCAGAGTCATTGCATGTGTGTTCTTTTAGTAACAACAACCAGAGTCATTGAAATGTGTGTTCTTTTCACATACCACCTATGGATCCACCAGTGTCATTGCATGTGTGTTCATTTTAGTAACAACAACCAGAGTCATTGAAATGTGTGTTCTTTTCACATACCACATATGGATCCACCAGTGTCATTGCATGTGTGTTCTTTTTAGTAACAACAACCAGAGTCATTGCATGTGTGTTCTTTTCACATACCACATATTGATCCACCAGTGTCATTGCATGTGTGCTCTTTTCACAATCCACCTATGGATCCACCAGTGTCATTGCATGTGTGTTCTTTTTAGTAACAACAACCAGAGTCATTGAAATGTGTGTTCTTTTCACATCCACCTATGGATCCACTGGTGTCATTGCATGTCTGTTCTTTTTAGTAACAACAACTAGAGTCATTGCATGTGTGTTCTTTTCACATACCACATATGGATCCGCTAGTGTCATTGAAATGTGTGTTCTCTTCAGAGACCACACATTGATCCACCAGTGTCATTGCATGTGTGTTCTTTTCACTAACAACAACCAGATCATGCAACCAAGGAGCATGAAGATCAATGCCCCAAGAAGAGAGAAAGATCTCCCACTCATGAAGAGAATGAACTAGAAGAACTACTAGCTTTGGAGAGACCCAAAAAGAAGAAGAAGAAATGCCCCAACACTAGCAAGAAGGATATTACACAAGTGCAATGTTTCAACTGCAAAGAGATGGGTCATTATGCCAATGAATGCCCAGAAAAGAAAAAGAGCCAAGAAGACAAACAAAAGCTAGTGAAACCCAAGATGAGGAAGGATATTAGCCAAGTGATGTGCAAACACTGCAAGGAGTTAGGACATTATGCATCATACTGTCCAGAGAAGCCACCTCAAGACCTCAAACTTATAACCTGTTTCAAATGCAAGGAACTAGGCCATTATGCAAACAATTGTCCAGAAAAGTTGAACAAGCCTATGGAAAATCTCAACCTTGGCCCATGAGTCAAGTGGGAAAACAAGGGCACTATGCAGAAGTTTTCCAAGAAGAAGTTTTCCAAGATCCAAGCAAGCCAAGATGTAGTCTAGTTGGAAAATTTTTAAGGGTGGTAGTACCCTAGTTGTTTTGAACCCGCTTGTAACCTAGCCTCCCCAAATCTCGGGACGAGATTTATTTTAAGTAGTAGCTGTCACATCCCAAGATTTTCCAAATCTTGTAATGTGAAAAATAAATAAACAAAATAAATTTTTGTTGAAAATCAGGGTGAAAAGAAACTTTTGTTTCTAAAAGGAAACTTAAAATCCCATCTTGAACAAACTTTGGCTAAAGTTTGAATTCAACAAAATCCAAATCAAGGGAAATGCATTCCTCAATGAATGTATCTGGAAATTTGAACACTTGGAAAATAAATCCAAATCCCTAAACCCTAATGGAAGGGAATCATTTCCCAAGTTATCTCCAAATCCATGGATTTGATCCATACCAAATTTGACCAATAAATAATCACAAAGGATCAAGTAAGACCTTAGAAATTGGTTTCACTTAGTTTGGAACCATAGACAAAATCTTGTGAACATAATGCGTTAAAGGAAATTGAATTTCCAAAGCTATTAAAGCCTTACCAAAAGCCCCTACCAATTGGTGATCAAATAATCCTAAAGGGATTTATAAGCATAAACATTTAATAAAGGAAAAATAATTTTTTTTGGAAATACTAATTTGGATCTTTTAATAAAAGACTTTGTTTTCAAATGAAAAGGTGAGCCAAATTAATTTTGGCCAAGCTTTTGTAATAAAATATTTTTGTTTTGATAAAATGAGTAAAGGTTTATTTAAATAAAATAATAAGGATTTAAATATCCAATTTTATTTAAGTAAAGGCTTTTCCCATTTTAAATGAACACCAAGTATTTTATTACTACTTTGAAATCTTTTATTAAAAGGTTTTTGATTAAAATGAGTAAAGAATTATTTAAATAAAATAATAAGGATTTAAATATCCAATTTTATTTAAGTAAAGGCTTTCCCATTTTAATTAAACACCAAAACTTATTTATTTATTTAAATAAGTTTCCAAGTATTCTTTTATTTTTCAAATAAAACCTTCTGGTTTGGTTTTGAAAATAATTGGATTTCAAATGGAAATTTTATTAAATAAATCAAACACTATTAATAAACTAAAGATCCATTTTCTTTAATTATTAAATGGATCTTAAAATAAATAAAAATATTATTTTATTTTGAGATTTGGATTATGTTGTTGAACAGAACCAAATTCAAAATACCAAGTTGAGTGTTAGTTTGAATTGGTTTGTTGTGTTGTTTGAATTGTTTGGTTGTTTGAAAAATTGAATGAAAATTCAAAACAGAAAAGAAATAGAAAAAGGAAAAAGAAGGCATGAAAAAAAATAGGAAAAGGACATTGACCCAAAGAACCCACTAAGGCCCAGTCCATCCCGATTCTCCCCAAAGAAAAACATTTTACACTCCAGACATCGACCCATCGAGTCAGCGAAAACCAGGACCCACTCCTCCTCCTCTCACTACCGATTTAAACGACCCCACCTCTCTCACCCACGCCCAACCGTTTTACGCACATGAAGGAACCCGCTAAGATACTGGCAAGTGGACCCCGTTCCCTCTCCCTTTCCCACTGACCAGAGGACCCCACCGCCACCTCCTTCTTCTTCCCCGCGCGACCCCTTCTCCCCTCACCGCGTGGCAGTTTCTGCCCGTTGAGAGCTCCATCAATCCGCGTTAATCCGTGCATTAAACCTTGCCGTGACGACGCCTATTTAATCGCCTCGCTCTCTCCTCCGTTTTTCCCCAGACACCGCCTTCTCTCTGCCTCCAGGCCGCCCCAATTTCTCTGCTGCTTTGCTCCGACGAGCTTCACCAGCCAATTCCGGCACCGTCCAACCACCCCCTGCCTTCCCGTGCTCACGAACAGCTTCCCCATCTCCTGGCGCATCTTCCTGTGCCAGCCATTCACCCGCGAGCACCCCAGAACCTCGACACCGACAAGCCCCAAGCCAGCGCCACCGTCTGCTCCAACTACGGCGACATTCCTCGGTAAACCAGACCACCCCTCTCCTCCTTCTTCACGCTCACATCACCGTTGTACCTTTGCGCGTCTTACAATGCTTTTCGTTTGCCTTCTCGTGGACCACAGCAACGTCTCCGACACGGACAGAGCAGCCCGACGCCGCTCTCAACTCCGGCGAGCCCCGCAGGTAGTTTCCGGCCTCCCCTCTACCTCTCGTTCATGCACACAACCTTGTTTTGATACCGCGCGTCTAACCGCGTCATCATCTTGTCTCGAGGTGATCTGCAGCTTCATCCCCGACCTCAACCAGAGCCAGCCGCCGCCGTTCCCAACTCCGACGAGGAATTGCGACGCCTGGCGCCTTTGTCAAGACAGCAGTACCTTGAGCTTCGCAGTGACCCCCTGAACCAGGTGAGCAACCCCTCCTTCTCCCTCACCCCCTGTAGCACCAGCACCGTCGTCGACCGACCGCTCCGCCACCAGACGCCGCCGCCAGCGCCGCTGCTTTTTGGCCAAGCGATAGGAACCGTAGGATACAGATCCACCGGCTTGGATAGAATGACTAACCGAAGGGGTAAGGATGAACCTGTGCCGCACGATCCACTTTAGATCTAACGTTCCACGTTGCCGATCCGGCGAACCAGACGGCGAATTAAAACACGCCGCTTGTCGCCTGTTAGGTTCAAAACAGAAATTGAAAACAGAAACTTTTGCCATTTTCAAACCCTTGTATCTTTGGATCCACACGTCCAAAAATTACAAATTTCATGTCGTTGGAATCAGCAAGACCTAGCCAACCCTACCCTTAGTTTAGAAAATAGTATCTGTTAACTTGTTTAACTTTGCAGATTCTTTTGTGTGCTTGCTAACATTAGGAAAATTGTTTAAAAATGTTTTTAGGGTTAGAACCTTTGCAAATTGGTTTGTTGTGACCTTACTGACCCTAGGAACCAACCCATAGTTTGGAAAATGATTTTTGAAAAGTTTAGAATGGATTAATTGGTTTAGTCCATTTCTAGCTAATTAAAAACCATTGTTTTGTTTATGAAAATGCTTTCATAAAGAAAACTTTGAGAAAATGTTTTGGACCAAACCTACTGACCCAAACACCAAGTTTTGCAATAGCAACTCATTTGGTGAACCCTATAGGTTAGTGCCTTGGTAATAATATTTCTACACCACATAGAATGACACTTTGTTTTGGAAAATGGTTTTATAGTAAAGCCTTTTGCTAACAACTTTACCACTTTGGTAAATGACCAATTTGGATCTTACAAAGTTTAGGAAACCTAATAGAGACCCTTTTGCAAATGGCCTTGCCACTTTGAAAAATGACCATTAGATGTACCCAAAAGTCTATGACCCACTAGGAACCACTTTTACAAACAAAGAAAAGCTTGGCATGCTTGCATGCATTACTTTAACTTTGCCACTTTGGTAAATGACCATTTTGGATCTTACAAAGTTTAGGAATCTAATAGAGACCCTCTTTGCAAATGAATTTGCCATTTTGGTAAATGACCAATTTGGAACTTACAAAGTTAGAAGCCTAGTGAAGACCATCCTTACAATAGAACCAACCTTTGCATGCTTATGCATGACTTAGATCCCATTACTTTGTGTGTGAAAAATTGTTTGTTTGACTTTGTTATTTTATGTGTGTAGTTTTGCTTGATTGGTAGATTAAGTTTGTGCCTTGCTTGATTGAATTGTAGTGACTTGAAGAGTGTGAGTGTTGCAAGGACAAGGAGTGAACCTATACCCTCTACCAAAAAGGCAAGTGATATCATCATGAATATTCCATTCCTATATTTTATACTTGCATTAGTTATATTTTGTTAAGACTTGCATGCCACACTTGTCAAATGATGTTGGGAAATCCTATATAGATTAGAATGCTAGAGTTGCTAGGAAATTCCCTAAGGATAAGTTGTCATGCCATGCTTAGCCTAGCTATTAGAAAACAAAGGTGGTTTATATATTCACACTATGGAAAAATATTCTAAGTCTAAGGACTTGTTTTTATTTAACAAAACAACTAAGTTAATGAATCACCTGGGTGGAATGGAAAGAATGGTATATGTTGAGTGGTTCACAAGGCCATGGACTTGGCTTGTGTATCTCACTTGTGGATGGCCACCTAGGAACAAAGAGATTTGAGATGTCAAATGTTGAGCAGCTTCAAGTGCAACCACTTGGCAATATGGGCTCTGCCATGATCTTAGGATGCTAGAACTTAGTCTCTTGGACAGAGGGTGGTAGATGGGATGATAGGTTGGAGCGCGTCCATTTGACTAAGGAAAGGCTACTGAAGGATCTTGTCTTGGGAAACCAAGTCTTGTGGGGAAAGTGCACCACCTCTACAGAGTGTAAAACCTAAGTACTTAGCCATGTCCCTGGTAAAGGACAATTTGAGCATCAAGACATGGAAACTTCAAAAATCTCATCACTCCAATTTCTAAATAAAACTTGTGGGTGAACAAGGGCTAAAAGGATCTTCGGTCTTTGATTGGTAGATGCCCTGAGTGGATCTTCAGTCTTTGATTGGTAGATACCTTGGGTGCTTTTGCCAAACAAAACTTAGTATTTTCAAAAGTTAGGGAAAAATCTATTTTGAGCAAAGCAAGCCTAAGCTCCACCAGCCAAATGCATATAGTATTATAGTCCACTTAAAATATACTAAGGTATCACTTGCCAATACTATTCCAATGTATTGACCCTTGTGGCTGTAACTTATGATGTTGCAGGTTTGATTGATTTAGTGAAGATTGATTGATTAGGATTACAAAGTCTACAACCAACATCTGCCTGTGGCACTTTGAAGATGAAGAACCCATGACTATAGTTATTCCGCTGCAATGTAATGTAATAGCCTAATGAGCTATGTATTGATGTAATAAAATTATGTTATTCATGGTTATAAAGTTGTATTATGACCTTTGTTTCTTGATATTACATCTAAACTGTGGATGCTAGCTTTTGATCCAGGGACTAGCATTGTAAACACAGGGGGCTCAATCTTATTAAAGGTTGGGGACCTTACATCCACCAGTGTCATTGCATGTGTGTTCTTTTTAGTAACAACAACCAGAGTCATTGCATGTGTGTTCTTTTCACATACCACATATTGATCCACCAGTGTCATTGAAATGTGTGTTCTCTCTAGAGACCACACATGGATCCACCAATGTCATTGCATGTGTGCTCTTTTCACAATCCACCTATGGATCCACCAGTGTAATTGCATGTGTGTTCTTTTTAGTAACAACAACCAGAGTCATTGAACTGTGTGTTCTTTTCACATACCACCTATGGATCCACCAGTGTCATTGCATGTGTGTTCTTTTTAGTAACAACAACCAGAGTCATTGAAATGTGTGTTCTTTTCACATACCACATATGGATCCACCAGTGTCATTGCATGTGTGTTCTTTTTAGTAACAACAACCAGAGTCATTGCATGTGTGTTCTTTTCACATACCACATATTGATCCACCAGTGTCATTGAAATGTGTGTTCTCTTCAGAGACCACACATGGATCCACCAGCGTCATTGCATGTATGTTCTTTTAACTAACAACAACTGGAGTCATTGCATGTGTGTTCTTTTCACATACCACATATTGATCCACCAGTGTCATTGAAATGTGTGTTCTCTTCAGAGACCACACATGGATCCACCAGTGTCATTGCATGTATGTTCTTTTAACTAACAACAACTGGAGTCATTGCATATGTGTTCTTTTCACATACCACATATGGATCCACCAGTATCATTGCATGTGTGCTCTTTTCACAATCCACCTATGGATCCACCAGTGTCATTGCATGTGGTATCTTTTTAGTAACAACAACCAGAGTCATTGAAATGTGGGTTCTTTTCACATACCACCTATGGAACCACCAGTGTCATTGCATGTGTGTTCTTTTTAGTAACAACAACCAGAGTCATTACATGTGTGTTCTTTTCACATACCACATATGGATCCACCAGTGTTATTGAAATGTGTGTTCTCTTCAGAGACCACACATGCATCCACCAGTGTCATTGCATGTATGTTCTTTTCACTAACAACAACTGGAGTCATTGCATGTGTGTTCTTTTCACATACCACATATGGATCCACCAGTGTCATTGCATGTGTGCTCTTTTCACAATCCACCTATGGATCCACCAGTGTCATTGCATGTGTGTTCTTTTCACATACCACATATGGATCCACGAGTGTCATTGCATGTGTCCTCTTTTCACAATCCACCTATGGATCCACCAGGGTCATTGCATGTGTGTTATTTTTAGTAACAACAACCAGAGTCATTGCATGTGTGTTCTTTTGACATACCACATATGGATCCGCTAGTGTCATTGAAATGTGTGTTCTTTTCACATCCACCTATGGATCCACTAGTGTCACTGCATGTCTGTTCTTTTTAGTAACAATAACCAGAGTCATTACATGTGTGTTCTTTTCACATACCCTATATGGATCCACCAGTGTCATTGCATGTGTTCTCTTTTCACAATCCACCTATGGATCCACCAGTGTAATTGCATGTGTGTTCTTTTAGTAACAACAACCAGAGTCATTGAAATGTGTGTTCTTTTCACATACCACCTATGGATCCACCAGTGTCACTGCATGTGTGTTCCATTTAGTAACAACAACCAGAGTCATTGAAATGTGTGTTCTTTTCACATACCACATATGGATCCACCAGTGTCATTGCATGTGTGTTCTTTTTAGTAACAACAACCAGAGTCATTGCATGTGTGTTCTTTTCACATACCACATATTGATCCACCAGTGTCATTGAAATGTGTGTTCTCTCTAGAGACCACACATGGATCCACCAATGTCATTGCATGTGTGTTCTTTTTAGTAACAACAACCAGAGTCATTGAAATGTGGGTTCTTTTCACATACCACCTATGGATCCACCAGTGTCATTGCATGTGTGTTCTTTTTAGTAACAACAACCAGAGTCATTGCATGTGTGTTCTTTTCACATACCACATATGGATCCACCAGTGTTATTGAAATGTGTGTTCTCTTCAGAGACCACACATGGATCCACCAGTGTCATTGCATGTATGTTCTTTTCACTAACAACAACTTGAGTCATGGCATGTGTGTTCTTTTCACATACCACATATGGATCCACCAGTGTCATTGCATGTGTGCTCTTTTCACAATCCACCTATGGATCCACCAGTGTCATTGCATGTGTGTTCTTTTCACATACCACATATGGATCCACCAGTGTCATTGCATGTGTGCTCTTTTCTGAATCCACCTATGGTTCCACCAGTGTCATTGCATGTGTGTTATTTTTAGTAACAACAACTAGAGTCATTGAAATGTGTGTTCTTTTCACATCCACCTATGGATCCACTAGTGTCATTGCATGTCTGTTCCTTTTAGCAACAACAACCAGAGTCATTGCATGTGTGTTCTTTTCACATACCACATATGGATCCGCCAGTGTCATTGAAATGTGTGTTCTCTTCAGAGACCACACATTGATCCACCAGTGTCATTGCATGTGTGTTCTTTTCACTAACAACAACCAGAGTCATTACATGTGTGTTCTTTTCACATACCCCATATGGATCCACCAGTGTCATTGCATGTGTGCTCTTTTCACAATCCACCTATGGATCCACCAGTGTAATTGCATGTGTGTTCTTTTTAGTAACAACAACCAGAGTCATTGAACTGTGTGTTCTTTTCACATACCACCTATGGATCCACCAGTGTCATTGCATGTGTGTTCTTTTTAGTAACAACAACCAGAGTCATTGAAATGTGTGTTCTTTTCACATACCACATATGGATCCACCAGTGTCATTGCATGTGTGTTCTTTTTAGTAACAACAACCAGAGTCATTGCATGTGTGTTCTTTTCACATACCACATATTGATCCACCAGTGTCATTGAAATGTGTGTTCTCTTCAGAGACCACACATGGATCCACCAGCGTCATTGCATGTATGTTCTTTTAACTAACAACAACTGGAGTCATTGCATGTGTGTTCTTTTCACATACCACATATTGATCCACCAGTGTCATTGAAATGTGTGTTCTCTTCAGAGACCACACATGGATCCACCAGTGTCATTGCATGTATGTTCTTTTAACTAACAACAACTGGAGTCATTGCATATGTGTTCTTTTCACATACCACATATGGATCCACCAGTATCATTGCATGTGTGCTCTTTTCACAATCCACCTATGGATCCACCAGTGTCATTGCATGTGGTATCTTTTTAGTAACAACAACCAGAGTCATTGAAATGTGGGTTCTTTTCACATACCACCTATGGAACCACCAGTGTCATTGCATGTGTGTTCTTTTTAGTAACAACAACCAGAGTCATTACATGTGTGTTCTTTTCACATACCACATATGGATCCACCAGTTTTATTGAAATGTGTGTTCTCTTCAGAGACCACACATGCATCCACCAGTGTCATTGCATGTATGTTCTTTTCACTAACAACAACTGGAGTCATTGCATGTGTGTTCTTTTCACATACCACATATGGATCCACCAGTGTCATTGCATGTGTGGTCTTTTCACAATCCACCTATGGATCCACCAGTGTCATTGCATGTGTGTTCTTTTCACATACCACATATGGATCCACCAGTGTCATTGCATGTGTGCTCTTTTCACAATCCCCCTATGGATCCACCAGGTTCATTGCATGTGTGTTATTTTTAGTAACAACAACCAGAGTCATTGCATGTGTGTTCTTTTCACATACCACATATGGATCCGCTAGTGTCATTGAAATGTGTGTTCTTTTCACATCCACCTATGGATCCACTAGTGTCATTGCATGTCTGTTCTTTTTAGTAACAATAACCAGAGTCATTACATGTGTGTTATTTTCACATACCCTATATGGATCCACCAGTGTCATTGCATGTGTTCTCTTTTCACAATCCACCTATGGATCCACCAGTGTAATTGCATGTGTTCTTTTTAGTAACAACAACCATTCATTGAAATGTGTGTTCTTTTCACATACCACCTATGGATCCACCAGGTGTCCTTGCATGTGTGTTCCATTTAGTAACAACAACCGAGTCATTGAAATGTGTGTTCTTTTCACATACCACATATGGATCCACGGTGTCATTGCATGTGTGTTCTTTTTAGTAACAACAACCAGAGTCATTGCATGTGTGTTCTTTTCACATACCACATATTGATCCACCAGGGTCATTGAAATGTGTGTTCTCTCTAGAGACCACACATGGATCCACCAATGTCATTGCATGTGTGTTCTTTTTAGTAACAACAACCAGAGTCATTGAAATGTGGGTTCTTTTCACATACCACCTATGGATCCACCAGTGTCATTGCATGTGTGTTCTTTTTAGTAACAACAACCAGAGTCATTGCATGTGTGTTCTTTTCACATACCACATATGGATCCACCAGTGTTATTGAAATGTGTGTTCTCTTCAGAGACCACACATGGATCCACCAGTGTCATTGCATGTATGTTCTTTTCACTAACAACAACTTGAGTCATGGCATGTGTGTTCTTTTCACATACCACATATGGATCCACCAGTGTCATTGCATGTGTGCTCTTTTCACAATCCACCTATGGATCCACCAGTGTCATTGCATGTGTGTTCTTTTCACATACCACATATGGATCCACCAGTGTCATTGCATGTGTGCTCTTTTCTGAATCCACCTATGGTTCCACCAGTGTCATTGCATGTGTGTTATTTTTAGTAACAACAACTAGAGTCATTGAAATGTGTGTTCTTTTCACATCCACCTATGGATCCACTAGTGTCATTGCATGTCTGTTCCTTTTAGCAACAACAACCAGAGTCATTGCATGTGTGTTCTTTTCACATACCACATATGGATCCACCAGTGTCATTGAAATGTGTGTTCTCTTCAGAGACCACACATTGATCCACCAGTGTCATTGCATGTGTGTTCTTTTCACTAACAACAACCAGAGTCATTACATGTGTGTTCTTTTCACATACCCCATATGGATCCACCAGTGTCATTGCATGTGTGCTCTTTTCACAATCCACCTATGGATCCACCAGTGTAATTGCATGTGTGTTCTTTTTAGTAACAACAACCAGAGTCATTGAACTGTGTGTTCTTTTCACATACCACCTATGGATCCACCAGTGTCATTGCATGTGTGTTCTTTTTAGTAACAACAACCAGAGTCATTGAAATGTGTGTTCTTTTCACATACCACATATGGATCCACCAGTGTCATTGCATGTGTGTTCTTTTTAGTAACAACAACCAGAGTCATTGCATGTGTGTTCTTTTCACATACCACATATTGATCCACCAGTGTCATTGAAATGTGTGTTCTCTTCAGAGACCACACATGGATCCACCAGCGTCATTGCATGTATGTTCTTTTAACTAACAACAAATGGAGTCATTGCATGTGTGTTCTTTTCACATACCACATATTGATCCACCAGTGTCATTGAAATGTGTGTTCTCTTCAGAGACCACACATGGATCCACCAGTGTCATTTCATGTATGTTCTTTTAACTAACAACAACTAGAGTCATTGCATATGTGTTCTTTTCACATACCACATATGGATCCACCAGTATCATTGCATGTGTGCTCTTTTCACAATCCACCTATGGATCCACCAGTGTCATTGCATGTGGTATCTTTTTAGTAACAACAACCAGAGTCATTGAAATGTGGGTTCTTTTCACATACCACCTATGGAACCACCAGTGTCATTGCATGTGTGTTCTTTTTAGTAACAACAACCAGAGTCATTACATGTGTGTTCTTTTCACATACCACATATGGATCCACCAGTGTTATTGAAATGTGTGTTCTCTTCAGAGACCACACATGCATCCACCAGTGTCATTGCATGTATGTTCTTTTCACTAACAACAACTGGAGTCATTGAATGTGTGTTCTTTTCACATAACATATATGGATCCACCAGTGTCATTGCATGTGTGGTCTTTTCACAATCCACCTATGGATCCACCAGTGTCATTGCATGTGTGTTCTTTTCACATACCACATATGGATCCACCAGTGTCATTGCATGTGTGCTCTTTTCACAATCCCCCTATGGATCCACCAGGTTCATTGCATGTGTGTTATTTTTAGTAACAACAACCAGAGTCATTGCATGTGTGTTCTTTTCACATACCACATATGGATCCGCTAGTGTCATTGAAATGTGTGTTCTTTTCACATCCACCTATGGATCCACTAGTGTCATTGCATGTCTGTTCTTTTTAGTAACAATAACCAGAGTCATTACATGTGTGTTCTTTTCACATACCCTATATGGATCCACCAGTGTCATTGCATGTGTTCTCTTTTCACAATCCACCTATGGATCCACCAGTGTAATTGCATGTCTGTTCTTTTAGTAACAACAACCAGAGTCATTGAAATGTGTGTTCTTTTCACATACCACATATGGATCCACCAGTGTCATTGCATGTGTGTTCTTTTTAGTAACAACAACCAGAGTCATTGCATGTGTGTTCTTTTCACATACCACATATTGATCCACCAGGGTCATTGAAATGTGTGTTCTCTCTAGAGACCACACATGGATCCACCAATGTCATTGCATGTGTGTTCTTTTTAGTAACAACAACCAGAGTCATTGAAATGTGGGTTCTTTTCACATACCACCTATGGATCCACCAGTGTCATTGCATGTGTGTTCTTTTCACATACCACATATGGATCCACCAGTGTTATTGAAATGTGTGTTCTCTTCAGAGACCACACATGGATCCACCAGTGTCATTGCATGTATGTTCTTTTCACTAACAACAACTGGATTCATGGCATGTGTGTTCTTTTCACATACCACATATGGATCCACCAGTGTCATTGCATGTGTGCTCTTTTCACAATCCACCTATGGATCCACCAGTGTCATTGCATGCGTGTTTTTTTCACATACCACATATGGATCCACCAGTGTCATTGCATGTGTGCTCTTTTCTGAATCCACCTATGGTTCCACCAGTGTCATTGCATGTGTGTTATTTTTAGTAACAATAACTAGAGTCATTGAAATGTGTGTTCTTTTCACATCCACCTATGGATCCACTAGTGTCATTGCATGTCTGTTCCTTTTAGCAACAACAACCAGAGTCATTGCATGTGTGTTCTTTTCACATACCACATATGGATCCGCCAGTGTCATTGAAATGTGTGTTCTCTTCAGAGACCACACATTGATCCACCAGTGTCATTGCATGTGTGTTCTTTTCACTAACAACAACCAGAGTCATTACATGTGTGTTCTTTTCACATACCCCATATGGATCCACCAGTGTCATTGCATGTGTGCTCTTTTCACAATCCACCTATGGATCCACCAGTGTAATTGCATGTGTGTTCTTTTTAGTAACAACAACCAGAGTCATTGAAATGTGTGTTCTTTTCACATACCACCTATGGATCCACTAGTGTCATTGCATGTGTGTTCTTTTTAGTAACAACAACCAGAGTCATTGAAATGTGTGTTCTTTTCACATACCACCTATGGATCCACCAGTGTCATTGCATGTGTGTTCTTTTTAGTAACAACAACCAGAGTCATTGAAATGTGTGTTCTTTTCACATACCACATATGGATCCACCAGTGTCATTGCATGTGTGTTCTTTTTAGTAACAACAACCAGAGTCATTGCATGTGTGTTCTTTTCACATACCACATATTGATCCACCGGTGTCATTGAAATGTGTGTTCTCTCCAGAGACCACACATGGATCCACCAGTGTCATTGCATGTATGTTCTTTTAACTAACAACAACTGGAGTCATTGCATGTGTGTTCTTTTGACATACCACATATGGATCCACCAGTGTCATTGCTTGTGTGCTCTTTTCACAATCCACCTATGGATCCACCAGTGTCATTGCATGTGTGTTCTTTTTAGTAACAACAACTAGAGTCATTGAAATGTGTGTTCTTTTCACATACCACCTATGGATCCACCAGTGTCATTGCATGTGTGTTCTTTTTAGTCACAACAACCAGAGTCATTTCATGTGTGTTCTTTTCACATACGACATATGGATCCACCAGTGTCATTGAAATGTGTGTTCTCTTCAGAGACCACACATGGATCCACCAGTGTCATTGCAGGTGTTCTCTTTTCACTCACAACAACCAGAGTCATTACATGTGTGTTCTTTTCACATACCCCGTATGGATCCACCAGTGGCATTGCATGTGTGCTCTTTTCACAATCCACCTATGGATCCACCAATGTCATCGCATGTGTGTTCTTTTTAGTAACAACAACTAGAGTCATTGAAATGTGTGTTCTTTTCACATACCACCTATGGATCCACCAGTGTCATTGCATGTGTGTTCTTTTTCGTAACAACAACTAGAGTCATTGAAATGTGTGTTCTTTTCACATACCACCTATGGATCCACCAGTGTCATTGCATGTGTGTTATTTTCAGAGACCACACATGGATCCACCAGTGTCGTTGCATGTATGTTCTTGTCACTAACAACAACTGGAGTCATTGCATGTGTGTTCTTTTCACATACCACATATGGATCCACCAGTATCATTGCATGTGTGCTCTTTTCACAATCCACCTATGGATCCACCAGTGTCATTGCATGTGTGTTCTTTTTAGTAACGACAACCAGAGTCATTGAAATATGTGTTCTTTTCAAATACCACCTATGGATCCACCAGTGTAATTGCATGTGTGTTCTTTTTAGTAACAACAACCAGAGTCATTGAAATGTGTGTTCTTTTCACATACCACCTATGGATCCACCAGTGTCATTGCATTTCTGTTCTTTTTAGTAACAACAACCAGAGTCATTGCATGTGTGTTCTTTTCACATACCACATATGGAGCCACCAGTGTCATTGAAATGTGTGTTCTCTTTAGAGACCACACATGGATCCACCAATGCCATTTCATGTATGTTCTTTTCACTAACAACAACTGGAGTCATTGCATGTGTGTTCTTTTAACATACCACATATGGATCCACCAGTGTCATTGCATGTGTGCTCTTTTCACAGTCCACCTATGGTCCACCAGTGTCATTGCATGTGTGTTCTTTTCACATACCACATATGGATCCACCAGTTTCATTGCATGTGTGCTCTTTTCACAATCCACCTATGGATCCACCAGTGTCATTGCATGTGTGTTTTTTTTAGTAACAACAACTAGAGTCATTGAAATGTGTGTTCTTTTCACATCCACCTATGGATCCACTAGTGTCATTGCATGTCTGTTCTTTTTAGTAACAACAACCAGAGTCATTGCATGTGTGTTCTTTTCACATACCACATATGGATCCGCCAGTGTCATTGAAATGTGTGATCTCTTCAGAGACCACACATTGATCCACCAGTGTCATTGCATGTGTGTTCTTTTCACATACCACATATGGATCCGCCAGTGTCATTGAAATGTGTGTTCTCCTCAGAGACCACGCATTGATCCACCAGTGTCATTGCATGTGTGCTCTTTTCACAATCCACCTATGGATCCACCAGTGTCATTGCATGTGTGTTCTTTTTAGTAATAACAACCAGAGTCATTGAAATGTGTGTTCTTTTCACATCCACCTATGGATCCACTAGTGTCATTGCATGTCTGTTCTTTTTAGTAACAACAACTAGAGTCATTGCATGTGTGTTCTTTTCACATACCACATATGGATCCGCTAGTGTCATTGAAATGTGTGTTCTCTTAAGACCACACATTGATCCACCAATGTCATTGCATGTGTGTTCTTTTCACTAACAACAACCAGAGTCATTACATGTGTGTTCTTTTCACATACCCCATATGCATCCCCCAGTGTCATTGCATGTGTGCTCTTTTCACAATCCACCTATGGATCCACCAGTGTCATTGCATGTGTGTTCTTTTTAGTAACAACAACCAGAGTCATTGAAATGTGTGTTCTTTTCACATTCCACCTATGGATCCACCAGTGTCATTGCATGTGTGTTCTTTTTAGTAACAACAACTAGAGTCATTGAAATGTGTGTTCTTTTCACATACCACGTATGGATCCACCAGTTTCATTGCATGTGTGTTCTTTTTAGTAACAACAACCAGAGTCATTGCATGTGTGTTCTTTTCACATACCACATATTGATCCACCAGTGTCATTGAAATGTGTGTTCTCTCCAGAGACCACACATGGATCCACCAGTGTCATTGCATGTATGTTCTTTTAACTAACAACAACTGGAGTCATTGCATGTGTGTTCTTTTGACATACCACATATGGATCCACCAGTGTCATTGCATGTGTGCTCTTTTCACAATCCACCTATGGATCCACCAGTGTCATTGCATGTGTGTTGTTTTTAGTAACAACAACCAGAGTCATTGAAATGTGTGTTCTTTTCACATACCACCTATGGATCCACCAGTGTCATTGCATGTGTGTTCTTTTTAGTAACAACCAGAGTCATTGCATGTGTGTTCTTTTCACATACCACATATGGATCCACCAGTGTCATTGAAATGTGTGTTCTCTTCAGAGACCACACGTGGATCCTGATGTCATTGCATGTGTGTTCTTTTCACTCACAACAACCAGAGTCATTGCATGTGTGTTATTTCCACAAACCAAATATGGATCCACCAGTGGCATTGCATTTGTGCTCTTTTCACAATCCAACTATGGATCCACCAGTGTCATCGCATGCGTGTTCTTTTTAGTAACAATAACTAGAGTCATTGAAATGTGTGTTCTTTTCACATACCACCTATGGATCCACCAGTGTCATTGCATGTGTGTTCTTTTTCGTAACAACAACTAGAGTCATTGAAAGGTGTGTTCTTTTCACATACCACCTATGGATCCACCAGTGTCGTTGCATGTGTGTTCTTTTCAGAGACCACACATGGATCCACCAGTGTCATTGCATGTATGTTCTTTTCACTAACAACAACTGGAGTCATTGCATGTGTGTTCTTTTTAGTAACAACAACCAGAGTCATTGAAATGTGTGTTCTCTTCAGAGACCACACATGGATCCACCAGTGTCATTGCATGTGTTCTTTTCACTAACAACAACCAGAGTCATTGCATGTGTGTTCTTTTCACATACCACATATGGATCCACCAGTGTCATTGCATGTGTGCTCTTTTCACAATCCACCTATGGATCCACCAGTGTCATTGCATGCGTGTTCTTTTTACTAACAACAACTGGAGTCATTGAAATGTGTGCTCTTTTCACAATCCACCTATGGATCCACCAGTGTAATTGCATGTGTGTTCTTTTTAGTACAACAACCAGAGTCATTGAAATGTGTGTTCTTTTCACATACCACCTATGGATCCACCAGTGGCATTGCATGTGTGTTATTTTTAGTAACAACAACCAGAGTCATTGAAATGTGTCTTCTTTTCACATACCACCTATGGATCCACCAGTGTCATTGCATATTTGTTCTTTTTAGTAACAACAACCAGAGTCATTAAAATGTGTGTTCTTTTCACATACCACCTATGGATCAACTAGTGTCATTGCATGTGTGTTATTTTTAGTAACAACAACCAGAGTCATTGCATGTGTGTTCTTTTCACATACCACACATGGATCCACAAGTGTCATTGAAATGTGTGTTCTCTTCAGAGACCACACATGGATCGACCAGTGTAATTGCATGTGTGTTCTTTTCACTCACAACAACCAGAGTCATTGCATGTGTGTTATTTCCACAAACCAAATATGGATCCACCAGTGGCATTGCATGTGTGCTCTTTTCACAATCCACCTATGTATCCACCAGTGTCATCGCATGTGTGTTCTTTTTAGTAACAACAACTAGAGTCATTGAAATGTGTGTTCTTTTCACATACCACCTATGGATCCACCAGTGTCATTGCATGTGTGTTCTTTTTCGTAGCAACAACTAGAGTCATTGAAAGGTGTGTTCTTTTCACATACCACCTATGGATCCACCAGTGTCATTGCATGTGTGTTCTTTCAGAGACCACACATGGATCCACCAGTGTCGTTGCATGTATGTTCTTGTCACTAACAACAACTGGAGTCATTGCATGTGTGTTCTTTTCACATACCACATATGGATCCACCAGTATCATTGCATGTGTGCTCTTTTCACAATCCACCTATGGATCCACCAGTGTCATTGCATGTGTGTTCTTTTTAGTAACAACAACCAGAGTCATTGAAATGTGGGTTCTTTTCACATACCACCTATGGATCCACCAGTGTCATTGCATGTGTGTTCTTTTTAGTAACAACAACCAGAGTCATTGCATGTGTGTTCTTTTCACATACCACATATGGATCCACCAGTGTTATTGAAATGTGTGTTCTCTTTAGAGACCACACATGGATCCACCAGTGTCATTGCATGTATGTTCTTTTCACTAACAACAACTGGAGTCATTGCATGTGTGTTCTTTTCACATACCACATATGGATCCACCAGTGTCATTGCATGTGTGCTCTTTTCACAATCCACCTATGGATCCACCAGTGTCATTGCATGTGTGTTCTTTTCACATACCACATATGGATCCACCAGTGTCATTGCATGTGTGCTCTTTTCACAATCCACCTATGGATCCACCAGTGTCATTGCATGTGTGTTCTTTTTAGTAACAACAACCAGAGTCATTGCATGTGTGTTCTTTTTACATACCACATATGGATCCGCCAGTGTCATTGAAATGTGTGTTCTCTTCAGAGACCACACATTGATCCACCAGTGTCATTGCATGTGTGTTCTTTTCACTAACAACAACCAGAGTCATTGCATGTGTGTTCTTTTCACATACCACATATGGATCCACCAATGTCATTGCATGTGTGCTCTTTTTAGTAACAACAACCAGAGTCATTGCATGTGTGTTCTTTTCACATACCACATATGGATCCACCAGTGTCATTGCATGTGTGTTCTTTTTAGTAACAACAACCAGAGTCATTGAAATGTGTGTTCTTTTCACATACCACATATGGATCCACCAGTGTCATTGCATGTGTGTTCTTTTTACTAACAACAACCAGAGTCATTGCATTTGTGTTCTTTTCACATACCACATATGGATCCACCAGTGTCATTGAAATGTGTGTTCTCTCCAGAGACCACACATGGACCCACCAGTGTCATTGCATGTGTGTTCTTTTTACTAACAACAACTGGAGTCATTGCATGTATGTTCTTTTGACATACCACATATGGATCCACCAGTGTCATTGCATGTGTGCTCTTTTCACAATCCACCTATGGATCCACCAGTGTCATTGGATGTGTGTTCTTTTAGTAACAACAACCAGAGTCATTGAAATGTGTGTTCTTTTCACATACCACCTATGGATCCACCAGTGTCATTGCATGTGTGTTCTTTTTAGTAACAACAACCAGAGTCATTGCATGTGTGTTCTTTTCACATACCACATATGGATCCACCAGTGTCATTGAAATGTGTGTTCTCTTCAGAGACCACACATGGATCCACCAGTGTCATTGCATGTGTGTTCTTTTCACTCACAACAACCAGAGTCATTGCATGTGTGTTATTTCCCCAAACCAAATATGGATCCACCAGTGGCATTGCATTTGTGCTCTTTTCACAATCCAACTATGGATCCACCAGTGTCATCGCATGCGTGTTCTTTTTAGTAACAATAACTAGAGTCATTGAAATGTGTGTTCTTTTCACATACCACCTATGGATCCACCAGTGTCATTGCATGTGTGTTCTTTTTCGTAACAACAACTAGAGTCATTGAAAGGTGTGTTCTTTTTACATACCACCTATGGAGCCACCAGTGTCGTTGCATGTGTGTTCTTTTCAGAGACCACACATGGATCCACCAGTGTCATTGCATGTATGTTCTTTTCACTAACAACAACTGGAGTCATTGCATGTGTGTTCTTTTTAGTAACAACAACCAGAGTCATTGAAATATGTGTTCTCTTCAGAGACCACAGATGGATCCACCAGTGTCATTGCATGTGTGTTCTTTTCACTAACAACAACCAGAGTCATTGCATGTGTGTTCTTTTCACATACCACATATGGATCCACCAGTGTCATTGCATGTGTGCTCTTTTCACAATCCACCTATGGATCCACCAGTGTCATTGCATGCGTCTTCTTTTTACTAACAACAACTAGAGTCATTGAAATGTGTACTCTTTTCACAATCCACCTATGGATCCACCAGTGTAATTGCATGTGTGTTCTTTTTAGTACAACAACCAGAGTCATTGAAAAGTGTGTTCTTTTCACATACCACCTATGGATCCACCAGTGGCATTGCATGTGTGTTATTTTTAGTAACAACAACCAGAGTCATTGAAATGTGTCTTCTTTTCACATACCACCTATGGATCCACCAGTGTCATTGCATATTTGTTCTTTTTAGTAACAACAACCAGAGTCATTAAAATGTGTGTTCTTTTCACATACCACCTATGTATCAACTAGTGTCATTGCATGTGTGTTATTTTTAGTAACAACAACCAGAGTCATTGCATGTGTGTTCTTTTCACATACCACATATGGATCCACCAGTGTCATTGAAATGTGTGTTCTCTTCAGAGACCACATATGGATCCACGAGTGTCATTGCATGTGTGTTCTTTTCACTAACAACAACCAGTCATTGCATGTGTGTTATTTCCACAAATCAAATATGGATCCACCAGTGGCATTGCATGTGTGACCTTTTCACAATCCACCTATGGATCCACCAGTGTCATTGCATGTGTGTTCTTTTTAGTAACAACAACTAGAGTCATTGAAATGTGTGTTGTTTTCACATACCACCTATGGATCCACCAGTGTCATTGCATGTGTGTTCTTTTTCGTAACAACAACTAGAGTCATTGAAAGGTGTGTTCTTTTTACATACCACCTATGGAGCCACCAGTGTCGTTGCATGTGTGTTCTTTTCAGAGACCACACATGGATCCACCAGTGTCATTGCATGTATGTTCTTTTCACTAACAACAACTGGAGTCATTGCATGTGTGTTCTTTTCACATACCACATATGGATCCACCAGTGTCATTGAAATGTGTGTTCTCTTTAGAGACCACACATGGATCCACCAAGGCCATTGCATGTATGTTCTTTTCACTAACAACAACTGGAGTCATTGCATGTGTGTTCTTTTTACATACCACATATGGATCCGCCAGTGTCATTGAAATGTGTGTTCTCTTCAGAGACCACACATTGATCCACCAGTGTCATTGCATGTGTGTTCTTTTCACTAACAACAACCAGAGTCATTGCATGTGTGTTCTTTTCACATACCACATATGGATCCACCAGTGTCATTGCATGTGTGCTCTTTTTAGTAACAACAACCAGAGTCATTGCATGTGTGTTCTTTTCACATACCACATATGGATCCACCAGTGTCATTGCATGTGTGTTCTTTTTAGTAACAACAACCAGAGTCATTGAAATGTGTGTTCTTTTCACATACCACATATGGATCCACCAGTGTCATTGCATGTGTGTTCTTTTTAGTAACAACAACCAGAGTCATTGGATGTGTGTTCTTTTCACATACCACATATTGATCCACCAGTGTCATTGAAATGTGTGTTCTCTCCAGAGACCACACATGGATCCACCAGTGTCATTGCATGTATGTTCTTTTAACTAACAACAACTGGAGTCATTGCATGTATGTTCTTTTGACATACCACATATGGATCCACCAGTGTCATTGCATGTGTGCTCTTTTCACAATCCACCTATGGATCCACCAGTGTCATTGGATGTGTGTTCTTTTTAGTAACAACAACCAGAGTCATTGAAATGTGTGTTCTTTTCACATACCACCTATGGATCCACCAGTGTCATTGCATGTGTGTTCTTTTTAGTAACAACAACCAGAGTCATTGCATGTGTGTTCTTTTCACATACCACATATGGATCCACCAGTGTCATTGAAATGTGTGTTCTCTTCAGAGACCACACATGTATCCACCAGTGTCATTGCATGTGTGTTCTTTTCACTCACAACAACCAGAGTCATTGCATGTGTGTTATTTCCCCAAACCAAATATGGATCCACCAGTGGCATTGCATTTGTGCTCTTTTCACAATCCAACTATGGATCCACCAGTGTCATCGCATGCGTGTTCTTTTTAGTAACAATAACTAGAGTCATTGAAATGTGAGTTATTTTCACATACCACCTATGGATCCACCAGTGTCATTGCATGTGTGTTCTTTTTCGTAACAACAACTAGAGTCATTGAACGGTGTGTTCTTTTCACATACCACCTATGGATCCACCAGTGTCGTTGCATGTGTGTTCTTTTCAGAGACCACACATGGATCCACCAGTGTCATTGCATGTATGTTCTTTTCACTAACAACAACTGGAGTCATTGCATGTGTGTTCTTTTTAGTAACAACAACCAGAGTCATTGAAATGTGTGTTCTCTTCAGAGACCACACATGGATCCACCAGTGTCATTGCATGTGTGTTCTTTTCACTAACAACAACCAGAGTCATTGCATGTGTGTTCTTTTCACATACAACATATGGATCCACCAGTGTCATTGCATGTGTGCTCTTTTAACAATCCACCTATGGATCCACCTGTGTCATTGCATGCGTCTTCTTTCTACTAACAACAACTGGAGTCATTGAAATGTGTACTCTTTTCACAATCCACCTATGGATCCACCAGTGTAATTGCATGTGTGTTATTTTTAGTACAACAACCAGAGTCATTGAAATGTGTGTTCTTTTCACATACCACCTATGGATCCACCAGTGGCATTGCATGTGTGTTATTTTTAGTAACAACAACCAGAGTCATTGAAATGTGTCTTCTTTTCACATACCACCTATGGATCCACCAGTGTCATTGCATATTTGTTCTTTTTAGTAACAACAACCAGAGTCATTAAAATGTGTGTTCTTTTCACATACCACCTATGTATCAACTAGTGTCATTGCATGTGTGTTATTTTTAGTAACAACAACCAGAGTCATTGCATGTGTGTTCTTTTCACATACCACATATGGATCCACCAGTGTCATTGAAATGTGTGTTCTCTTCAGAGACCACACATGGATCCACGAGTGTCATTGCATGTGTGTTCTTTTCACTAACAACAACCAGAGTCATTGCATGTGTGTTATTTCCACAAATCAAATATGGATCCACCAGTGGCATTGCATGTGTGACCTTTTCACAATCCACCTATGGATCCACCAGTGTCATTGCATGTGTGTTCTTTTTAGTAACAACAATTAGAGTCATTGAAATGTGTGTTCTTTTCACATACCACCTATGGATCCACCAGTGTCATTGCATGTGTGTTCTTTTTAGTATCAACAACTAGAGTCATTGAAAGGTGTGTTCTTTTCACATACCACCTACTGATCCACCAGTGTCATTGCATGTGTGTTCTTTTTAGAGACCACACATGGATCCACCAGTGTCATTGCATGTATGTTCTTTTCACTGACAACAAATGGAGTCATTGCATGTGTGTTCTTTTCACATACCACATATGGATCCACCAGTGTCATTGCATGTGTGTTCTTTTTAGTAACAACAACCAGAGTCATTGGATGTGTGTTCTTTTCACATACCACATATTGATCCACCAGTGTCATTGAAATGTGTGTTCTCTCCAGAGACCACACATGGATCCACCAGTGTCATTGCATGTATGTTCTTTTAACTAACAACAACTGGAGTCATTGCATGTATGTTCTTTTGACATACCACATATGGATCCACCAGTGTCATTGCATGTGTGCTCTTTTCACAATCCACCTATGGATCCACCAGTGTCATTGGATGTGTGTTCTTTTTAGTAACAACAACCAGAGTCATTGAAATGTGTGTTCTTTTCACATACCACCTATGGATCCACCAGTGTCATTGCATGTGTGTTCTTTTTAGTAACAACAACCAGAGTCATTGCATGTGTGTTCTTTTCACATACCACATATGGATCCACCAGTGTCATTGAAATGTGTGTTCTCTTCAGAGACCACACATGTATCCACCAGTGTCATTGCATGTGTGTTCTTTCACTCACAACAACCAGAGTCATTGCATGTGTGTTATTTCCCCAAACCAAATATGGATCCACCAGTGGCATTGCATTTGTGCTCTTTTCACAATCCAACTATGGATCCACCAGTGTCATCGCATGCGTGTTCTTTTTAGTAACAATAACTAGAGTCATTGAAATGTGTGTTCTTTTCACATACCACCTATGGATCCACCAGTGTCATTGCATGTGTGTTCTTTTTCGTAACAACAACTAGAGTCATTGAAAGGTGTGTTCTTTTCACATACCACCTATGGATCCACCAGTGTCGTTGCATGTGTGTTCTTTTCAGAGACCACACATGGATCCACCAGTGTCATTGCATGTATGTTCTTTTCACTAACAACAACTGGAGTCATTGCATGTGTGTTCTTTTTAGTAACAACAACCAGAGTCATTGAAATGTGTGTTCTCTTTAGAGACCACACATGGTCCACCAGTGTCATTGCATGTGTGTTCTTTTCACTAACAACAACCAGAGTCATTGCATGTGTGTTCTTTTCACATACCACATATGGATCCAGCAGTGTCATTGCATGTGTGCTCTTTTAACAATCCACCTATGGATCCACCTGTGTCATTGCATGCGTCTTCTTTCTACTAACAACAACTGGAGTCATTGAAATGTGTACTCTTTTCACAATCCACCTATGGATCCACCAGTGTAATTGCATGTGTGTTCTTTTTAGTACAACAACCAGAGTCATTGAAATGTGTGTTCTTTTCACATACCACCTATGGATCCACCAGTGGCATTGCATGTGTGTTATTTTTAGTAACAACAACCAGAGTCATTGAAATGTGTCTTCTTTTCACATACCACCTATGGATCCACCAGTGTCATTGCATATTTGTTCTTTTTAGTAACAACAACCAGAGTCATTAAAATGTGTGTTCTTTTCACATACCACCTATGTATCAACTAGTGTCATTGCATGTGTGTTATTTTTAGTAACAACAACCAGAGTCATTGCATGTGTGTTCTTTTCACATACCACATATGGATCCACCAGTGTCATTGAAATGTGTGTTCTCTTCAGAGACCACACATGGATCCACGAGTGTCATTGCATGTGTGTTCTTTTCACTAACAACAACCAGAGTCATTGCATGTGTGTTATTTCCACAAATCAAATATGGATCCACCAGTGGCATTGCATGTGTGACCTTTTCACAATCCACCTATGGATCCACCAGTGTCATTGCATGTGTGTTATTTTTAGTAACAACAACCAGAGTCATTGCATGTGTGCTCTTTTCACAATCCACCCATGGATCCACCGTTCTCATTGCAAGTGTGTTCTTTTTAGTAAAAACAACCAGAGTCATTGAAATGTGTGTTCTTTTCACATACCACATATGGATCCACCAGTGTCATTGCATGTGTGTTCTTTTTAGAGACCACACATGGATCCACCAGTGTCATTGCATGTATGTTCTTTTCACTGACAACAAATGGAGTCATTGCATGTGTGTTCTTTTCACATACCACATATGGATCCACCAGTGTCATTGCATGTGTGTTCTTTTTAGTAACAACAACCAGAGTCATTGGATGTGTGTTCTTTTCACATACCACATATTGATCCAGCAGTGTCATTGAAATGTGTGTTCTCTCCAGAGACCACACATGGATCCACCAGTGTCATTGCATGTATGTTCTTTTAACTAACAACAACTGGAGTCATTGCATGTATGTTCTTTTGACATACCACATATGGATCCACCAGTGTCATTGCATGTGTGCTCTTTTCATAATCCACCTATGGATCCACCAGTGTCATTGGATGTGTGTTCTTTTTAGTAACAAACCAGAGTCATTGAAATGTGTGTTATTTTCACATACCACCTATGGATCCACCAGTGTCATTGCATGTGTGTTCTTTTTAGTAACAACAACCAGAGTCATTGCATGTGTATTCTTTTCACATACCACATATGGATCCACCAGTGTCATTGAAATGTGTGTTCTCTTCAGAGACCACACATGTATCCACCAAATGTCATTGCATGTGTTCTTTTCACTCACAACAACCAGAGTCATTGCATGTGTGTTATTTCCCCAAACCAAATATGGATCCACCAGTGGCATTGCATTTGTGCTCTTTTCACAATCCAACTATGGATCCACCAGTGTCATCGCATGCGTGTTCTTTTTAGTAACAATAACTAGAGTCATTGAAATGTGTGTTCTTTTCACATACCACCTATGGATCCACCAGTGTCATTGCATGTGTGTTCTTTTTCGTAACAACAACTAGAGTCATTGAAAGGTGTGTTCTTTTCACATACCACCTATGGATCCACCAGTGTCGTTGCATGTGTGTTCTTTTCAAAGACCACACATGGATCCACCAGTGTCATTGCATGTATGTTCTTTTCACTAACAACAACTGGAGTCATTGCATGTGTGTTCTTTTTAGTAACAACAACCAGAGTCATTGAAATGTGTGTTCTCTTCAGAGACCACACATGGATCCACCAGTGTCATTGCATGTGTGTTCTTTTCACTAACAACAACCAGAGTCATTGCATGTGTGTTCTTTTCACATACAACATATGGATCCACCAGTGTCATTGCATGTGTGCTCTTTTAACAATCCACCTATGGATCCACCTGTGTCATTGCATGCGTCTTCTTTCTACTAACAACAACTGGAGTCATTGAAATGTGTACTCTTTTCACAATCCACCTATGGATCCACCAGTGTAATTGCATGTGTGTTCTTTTTAGTACAACAACCAGAGTCATTGAAATGTGTGTTCTTTTCACATACCACCTATGGATCCACTAGTGGCATTGCATGTGTGTTATTTTTAGTAACAACAACCAGAGTCATTGAAATGTGTCTTCTTTTCACATACCACCTATGGATCCACCAGTGTCATTGCATATTTGTTCTTTTTAGTAACAACAACCAGAGTCATTAAAATGTGTGTTCTTTTCACATACCACCTATGTATCAACTAGTGTCATTGCATGTGTGTTATTTTTAGTAACAACAACCAGAGTCATTGCATGTGTGTTCTTTTCACATACCACATATGGATCCACCAGTGTCATTGAAATGTGTGTTCTCTTCAGAGACCACACATGGATCCACCAGTGTCATTGCATGTGTGTTCTTTTCACTAACAACAACCAGAGTCATTGCATGTGTGTTATTTCCACAAATCAAATATGGATCCACCAGTGGCATTGCATGTGTGACCTTTTCACAATCCACCTATGGATCCACCAGTGTCATTGCATGTATGTTCTTTTTAGTAACAACAACTAGAGTCATTGAAATGTGTGTTCTTTTCACATACCACCTTTGGATCCACCAGTGTCATTGCATGTGTGTTCTTTTTAGTATCAACAACTAGAGTCATTGAAAGGTGTGTTCTTTTCACATACCACCTACTGATCCACCAGTGTCATTGCATGTGTGTTCTTTTTAGAGACCACACATGGATCCACCAGTGTCATTGCATGTATGTTCTTTTCACTGACAACAAATGGAGTCATTGCATGTGTGTTCTTTTCACATACCACATATGGATCCACCAGTGTCATTGCATATTTGTTCTTTTTAGTAACAACAACCAGAGTCATTAAAATGTGTATTCTTTTCACATACCACCTATGGATCAACTAGTGTCATTGCATGTGTGTTATTTTTAGTAACAATAACCAGAGTCATTGCATGTGTGTTCTTTTCACATACCACATATGGATCCACCAGTGTCATTGAAATGTGTGTTCTCTTCAGAGACCACAAATGGATCCACCTGTGTCATTGCATGTGTGTTCTTTTCACTAACAACAACCAGAGTCATTGCATGTGTGTTATTTCCACAAATCAAATATGGATCCACCAGTGGCATTGCATGTGTGCTCTTTTCACAATCCACCTATGGATCCACCAGTGTCATTGCATGTGTGTTCTTTTTAGTAACAACAACTAGAGTCATTGAAATGTGTGTTCTTTTCACATACCACCTATGGATCCACCAGTGTCATTGCATGTGTGTTCTTTTTAGTAACAACAACTAGAGTCATTGAAAGGTGTGTTCTTTTCACATACCACCTATGGATCCACCAGTGTCATTGCATGTGTGTTCTTTTTAGAGACCACACATGGATCCACCAGTGTCATTGCATGTATGTTCTTTTCACTGACAACAATTGGAGTCATTGCATGTGTGTTCTTTTCACATACCACATATGGATCCACCAGTGTCATTGCATGTGTGCTCTTTTCACAATCCACCCATTGATCCACCGTTGTCATTGCATGTGTGTTCTTTTTAGTAAAAACAACCAGAGTCATTGAAATGTGTGTTCTTTTAACATACCACCTATGGATCCACCAGTGTCATTGCATGTGTGTTCTTTTTAGTAACAACAACCAGAGTCATTGCATTTGTGTTCTTTTCACATACCACATATGGAGCCACCAGTGTCATTGAAATGTGTGTTCTCTTTAGAGACCACACATGGATCCACCAATGCCATTTCATGTATGTTCTTTTCACTAACAACAACTGGAGTCATTGCATGTGTGTTATTTTAACATACCACATATGGATCCACCAGTGTCAATGCATGTGTGATATTTTCACAATCCACCTATGGATCCACCAGTGTCATTGCATGTGTGTTCTTTTCACTAACAACAACCAGAGTCATTACATGTGTGTTCTTTTCACATACCCCATATGGATCCACCAGTGTCATTGCATGTGTGCTCTTTTCACAATCCACCTATGGATCCACCAGTGTAATTGCATGTGTGTTCTTTTTAGTAACAACAACCAGAGTCATTGAAATGTGTGTTCTTTTCACATACCACCTATGGATCCACCAGTGGCATTGCATGTGTGTTATTTTTAGTAACAACAACCAGAGTCATTGAAATGTGTCTTCTTTTCATATACCACCTATGGATCCACCAGTGTCATTGCATATTTGTTCTTTTTAGTAACAACAACCAGAGTCATTAAAATGTGTGTTCTTTTCACATACCACCTATGGATCAACTAGTGTCATTGCATATGTGTTATTTTTAGTAACAACAACCAGAGTCATTGCATGTGTGTTCTTTTCACATACCACATATGGATCCACCAGTGTCATTGAAATGTGTGTTCTCTTCAGAGACCACACATGGATCCACCAGTGTCATTGCATGTGTGTTCTTTTCACTAACAACAACCAGAGTCATTGCATGTGTGTTATTTCCACAAATCAAATATGGATCCACCAGTGGCATTGCATGTGTGCTCTTTTCACAATCCACCTATGGATCCACCAGTGTCATTGCATGTGTGTTCTTTTTAGTAACAACAACTAGAGTCATTGAAATGTGTGTTATTTTCACATACCACCTATGGATCCACCAGTGTCATTGCATGTGTGTTCTTTTTAGTAACAACAACTAGAGTCATTGAAAGGTGTGTTCTTTTCACATACCACCTATGGATCCACCAGTGTTATTGCATGTGTGTTCTTTTTAGAGACCACACATGGATCCACCAGTGTCATTGCATGTATGTTCTTTTCACTGACAACAATTGGAGTCATTGCATGTGTGTTCTTTTCACATGCCACATATGGATCCACCAGTGTCATTGCATGTGTGCTCTTTTCACAATCCACCCATGGATCCACCGTTGTCATTGCATGTGTGTTCTTTTTAGTAAAAACAACCAGAGTCATTGAAATGTGTGTTCTTTTCACATACCACCTATGGATCCACCAGTGTCATTGCATGTGTGTTCTTTTTAGTAACAACAACTAGAGTCATTGCATTTGTGTTCTTTTCACATACCACATATGGAGCCACCAGTGTCATTGAAATGTGTGTTCTCTTTAGAGACCGCACATGGATCCACCAATGCCATTTCATGTATGTTCTTTTCACTAACAACAACTGGAGTCATTGCATGTGTGTTCTTTTAACATACCACATATGGATCCACCAGTGTCAATGCATGTGTGATATTTTCACAATCCACCTATGGATCCACCAGTGTCATTGCATGTGTGTTCTTTTCACTAACAACAACCAGAGTCATTACATGTGTGTTCTTTTCACATACCCCATATGGATCCACCAGTGTCATTGCATGTGTGCTCTTTTCACAATCCAACTATGGATCCACCAGTGTAATTGCATGTGTGTTCTTTTTAGTAACAACAACCAGTCATTGAAATGTGTGTTCTTTTCACATACCACCTATGGATCCACCAATGGCATTGCATGTGTGTTATGTTTAGTAACAACAACCAGAGTCATTGAAATGTGTCTTCTTTTCACATACCACCTATGGATCCACCAGTGTCATTGCATATTTGTTCTTTTTAGTAACAACAACCAGAGTCATTAAAATGTGTGTTCTTTTCACATACCACCTATGGATCAACTAGTGTCATTGCATGTGTGTTATTTTTAGTAACAACAACCAGAGTCATTGCATGTGTGTTCTTTTCACATACCACATATGGATCCACCAGTGTCATTGAAATGTGTGTTCTCTTCAGAGACCACACATGGATCCACCAGTGTCATTGCATGTGTGTTCTTTTCACTAACAACAACCAGAGTCATTGCATGTGTGTTATTTCCACAAATCAAATATGGATCCACCAGTGGCATTGCATGTGTGCTCTTTTCACAATCCACCTATGGATCCACCAGTGTCATTGCATGTGTGTTCTTTTTAGTAACAACAACTAGAGTCATTGAAATGTGTGTTCTTTTCACATACCACCTATGGATCCACCAGTGTCATTGCATGTGTGTTCTTTTTAGTAACAACAACTAGAGTCATTGAAAGGTGTGTTCTTTTCACATACCACCTATGGATCCACCAGTGTTATTGCATGTGTGTTCTTTTTAGAGACCACACATGGATCCACCAGTGTCATTGCATGTATGTTCTTTTCACTGACAACAATTGGAGTCATTGCATGTGTGTTCTTTTCACATGACACATATGGATCCACCAGTGTCATTGCATGTGTGCTCTTTTCACAATCCACCCATGGATCCACCGTTGTCATTGCATGTGTGTTCTTTTTAGTAAAAACAACCAGAGTCATTGAAATGTGTGTTCTTTTCACATACCACCTATGGATCCACCAGTGTCATTGCATGTGTGTTCTTTTTAGTAACAACAACCAGAGTCATTGCATTTGTGTTCTTTTCACATACCACATATGGAGCCACCAGTGTCATTGAAATGTGTGTTCTCTTTAGAGACCGCACATGGATCCACCAATGCCATTTCATGTATGTTCTTTTCACTAACAACAACTGGAGTCATTGCATGTGTGTTCTTTTAACATACCACATATGGATCCACTAGTGTCAATGCATGTGTGATATTTTCACAATCCACCTATGGATCCACCAGTGTCATTGCATGTGTGTTCTTTTCACTAACAACAACCAGAGTCATTACATGTGTGTTCTTTTCACATACCCCATATGGATCCACCAGTGTCATTGCATGTGTGCTCTTTTCACAATCCACCTATGGATCCACCAGTTTAATTGCATGTGTGTTCTTTTTAGTAACAACAACCAGAGTCATTGAAATGTGTGTTCTTTTCACATACCACCTATGGATCCACCAGTGGCATTGCATGTGTGTTATTTTTACTAACAACAACCAGAGTCATTGAAATGTGTCTTCTTTTCACATACCACCTATGGATCCACCAGTGTCATTGCATATTTGTTCTTTTTAGTAACAACAACCAGAGTCATTAAAATGTGTGTTCTTTTCACATACCACCTATGGATCAACTAGTGTCATTGCATGTGTGTTATTTTTAGTAACAACAACCAGAGTCATTGCATGTGTGTTCTTTTCACATACCACATATGGATCCACCAGTGTCATTGAAATGTGTGTTCTCTTTAGAGACCACACATGGATCCACCAATGCCATTTCATGTATGTTCTTTTCACTAACAACAACTGGAGTCATTGCATGTGTGTTCTTTTAACATACCACATATGGATCCACCAGTGTCAATGCATGTGTGATATTTTCACAATCCACCTATGGATCCACCAGTGTCAATGCATGTGTGTTCTTTTCACTAACAACAACCAGAGTCATTACATGTGTGTTCTTTTCACATACCCCATATGGATCCACCAGTGTCATTGCATGTGTGCTCTTTTCACAATCCACCTATGGATCCACCAGTGTAATTGCATGTGTGTTCTTTTTAGTAACAACAACCGGAGTCATTGAAATGTGTGTTCTTTTCACATACCACCTATGGATCCACCAGTGGCATTGCATGTTTGTTATGTTTAGTAACAACAACCAGAGTCATTGAAATGTGTCTTCTTTTCACATACCACCTATGGATCCACCAGTGTCATTGCATATTTGTTCTTTTTAGTAACAACAACCAGAGTCATTAAAATGTGTGTTCTTTTCACATACCACCTATGGATCAACTAGTGTCATTGCATGTGTGTTATTTTTAGTAACAACAACCAGAGTCATTGCATGTGTGTTCTTTTCACATACCACATATGGATCCACCAGTGTCATTGAAATGTGTGTTCTCTTCAGAGACCACACATGGATCCACCAGTGTCATTGCATGTGTGTTCTTTTCACTAACAACAACCAGAGTCATTGCATGTGTGTTATTTCCACAAATCAAATATGGATCCACCAGTGGCATTGCATGTGTGCTCTTTTCAAAATCCACCTATGGATCCACCAGTGTCATGGCATGTGTGTTCTTTTTAGTAACAACAACTAGAGTCATTGAAATGTGTGTTCTTTTCACATACCACCTATGGATCCACCAGTGTCATTGCATGTGTGTTCTTTTTAGTAACAACAACTAGAGTCATTGAAAGGTGTGTTCTTTTCACATACCACCTATGGATCCACCAGTGTTATTGCATGTGTGTTCTTTTTAGAGACAACACATGGATCCACTGATGTCATTGCATGTATGTTCTTTTCACTGACAACAATTGGAGTCATTGCATGTGTGTTCTTTTCACATGCCACATATGGATCCACCAGTGTCATTGCATGTGTGCTCTGTTCACAATCCACCCATGGATCCACCGTTGTCATTGCATGTGTGTTCTTTTTAGTAAAAACAACCAGAGTCATTGAAATGTGTGTTCTTTTCACATACCACCTATGGATCCACCAGTGTCATTGCATGTGTGTTCTTTTTAGTAACAACAACCAGAGTCATTGCATTTGTGTTCTTTTCACATACCACATATGGAGCCACCAGTGTCATTGAAATGTGTGTTCTCTTTAGAGACCACACATGGATCCACCAATGCCATTTGATGTATGTTCTTTTCACTAACAACAACTGGAGTCATTGCATGTGTGTTCTTTTAACATACCACATATGGATCCACCAGTGTCAATGCATGTGTGATATTTTCACAATCCACCTATGGATCCACCAGTGTCATTGCATGTGTGTTCTTTTCACTAACAACAACCAGAGTCATTACATGTGTGTTCTTTTCACATACCCCATATGGATCCACCAGTGTCATTGCATGTGTGCTCTTTTCACAATCCACCTATGGATCCACCAGTGTAATTGCATGTGTGTTCTTTTTAGTAACAACAACCGGAGTCATTGAAATGTGTGTTCTTTTCACATACCACCTATGGATCCACCAGTGGCATTGCATGTGTGTTATGTTTAGTAACAACAACCAGAGTCATTGAAATGTGTCTTCTTTTCACATACCACCTATGGATCCACCAGTGTCATTGCATATTTGTTCTTTTTAGTAACAACAACCAGAGTCATTAAAATGTGTGTTCTTTTCACATACCACCTATGGATCAACTAGTGTCATTGCATGTGTGTTATTTTTAGTAACAACAACCAGAGTCATTGCATGTGTGTTCTTTTCACATACCACATATGGATCCACCAGTGTCATTGAAATGTGTGTTCTTCAGAGACCACACATGGATCCACCTGTCATTGCATGTGTTCTTTTCACTAACAACAACCAGAGTCATTGCATGTGTGTTATTTCCACAAATCAAATATGGATCCACCAGTGGCATTGCATGTGTGCTCTTTTTAGTAACAACAACTAGAGTCATTGAAATGTGTGTTCTTTTCACATACCACCTATGGATCCACCAGTGTCATTGCATGTGTGTTCTTTTTAGTAACAACAACTAGAGTCATTGAAAGGTGTGTTCTTTTCACATACCACCTATGGATCCACCAGTGTTATTGCATGTGTGTTCTTTTTAGAGACCACACATGGATCCACCAGTGTCATTGCATGTATGTTCTTTTCACTGACAACAATTGGAGTCATTGCATGTGTGTTCTTTTCACATGCCACATATGGATCCACCAGTGTCATTGCATGTGTGCTCTTTTCACAATCCACCCATGGATCCACCGTTGTCATTGCATGTGTGTTCTTTTTAGTAAAAACAACCAGAGTCATTGAAATGTGTGTTCTTTTCACATACCACCTATGGATCCACCAGTGTCATTGCATGTGTGTTCTTTTTAGTAACAACAACCAGAGTCATTGCATTTGTGTTCTTTTCACATACCACATATGGAGCCACCAGTGTCATTGAAATGTGTGTTCTCTTTAGAGACCACACATGGATCCACCAATGCCATTTGATGTATGTTCTTTTCACTAACAACAACTGGAGTCATTGCATGTGTGTTCTTTTAACATACCACATATGGATCCACTAGTGTCAATGCATGTGTGATATTTTCACAATCCACCTATGGATCCACCAGTGTCATTGCATGTGTGTTCTTTTCACTAATAACAACCAGAGTCATTACATGTGTGTTCTTTTCACATACCCCATATGGATCCACCAGTGTCATTGCATGTGTGCTCTTTTCACAATCCACCTATGGATCCACCAGTGTAATTGCATGTGTGTTCTTTTTAGTAACAACAACCAGAGTCATTGAAATGTGTGTTCTTTTCACATACCACCTATGGATCCACCAGTGGCATTGCATGTGTGTTATTTTTAGTAACAACAACCAGAGTCATTGAAATGTGTCTTCTTTTCACATACCACATATGGATCCACCAGTGTCATTGAAATGTGTGTTCTCTTCAGAGACCACACATGGATCCACCAGTGTCATTGCATGTGTGTTCTTTTCACTAACAACAACCAGAGTCATTGCATGTGTGTTATTTCAACAAATCTAATATGGATCCACCAGTGGCATTGCATGTGTGCTCTTTTCACAATCCACCTATGGATCCACCAGTGTCATTGCATGTGTGTTCTTTTCACTAACAACAACCAGAGTCATTGCATGTGTGTTATTTCCACAAATCAAATATGGATCCACCAGTGGCATTGCATGTGTGCACTTTTCACAATCCACCTATGGATCCACCAGTGTCATTGCATGTGTGTTCTTTTTAGTAACAACAACGAGAGTCATTGAAATGTGTGTTCTTTTCACATACCACCTATGGATCCACCAGTGTCATTGAAATGTGTGTTCTCTTCAAAGACCACACATGGATCCACCTGTGTCATTGCATGTATGTTCTTTTCACTAACAACAACTGGAGTCATTGCATGTGTGTTCTTTTCACATACCACATAGGGATCCACCAGTGTCATTGCATGTGTGCTCTTTTCACAATCCACCTATGGATCCACCAATGTCAATGCATGTGTGTTCTTTTTAGTAACAACAACCAGAGTCATTGAAATGTGTGTTCTTTTCACATACCACCTATGGATCCACCAGTGTCATTGCATTTGTGTTCTTTTTAGTAACAACAACCAGAGTCATTGCATGTGTTTTCTTTTCACATAACACATATGGATCCACCAGTGTCATTGCATGTGTGCTCTTTTCACAATCCACCTATGGATCCACCAGTTTCATTGCATGTGTGTTCTTTTTAGTAACAACAACCAGAGTCATTGAAATATGTGTTATTTTCACATACCACCTATGGATCCACCAGTGTCATTGCATGTGTGTTCTTTTTAGTAACAACAACCAGAGTCATTGAAATGTGTGTTATTTTCACATACCACCTATGGATCCACCAGTGTCATTGCATGTGTGTTCTTTTCAGAGACCACACATGAATCCACCAGTGTCATTGCATGTATATTATTTTCACTAACAACAACTCGAGTCATTGCATGTGTGTTCTTTTCACATATGACATATGGATCCACCAGTTTCATTGCATGTGTGCTCTTTTCACAATCCACCTATGGATCCACCAGTGTCATTGCATGTGTGTTCTTTTTAGTAACAACAACCAGAGTCATTGAAATGTGTGTTCTTTTCACATACCACCTATGGATCCACTAGTGTCATTGCATGTGTGTTATTTTTAGTAACAACAACCAGAGTCATTGCATGTGTGTTCTTGTCACATACCACATATGGATCCACCAGTGTCATTGAAATGTGTGTTCTCTTCAGAGACCACACATGGATCCACCAGTGTCATTGCATGTGTGTTCTTTTCACTAACAACAACCAGAGTCATTGCATGTGTGTTATTTCAACAAATCTAATATGGATCCACCAGTGGCATTGCATGTGTGCTCTTTTCACAATCCACCTATGGATCCACCAGTGTCATTGCATGTGTGTTCTTTTCACTAACAACAACCAGAGTCATTGCATGTGTGTTATTTCCACAAATCAAATATGGATCCACCAGTGGCATTGCATGTGTGCACTTTTCACAATCCACCTATGGATCCACCAGTGTCATTGCATGTGTGTTCTTTTTAGTAACAACAACGAGAGTCATTGAAATGTGTGTTCTTTTCACATACCACCTATGGATCCACCAGTGTCATTGCATGTGTGTTCTTTTCAGAGACCACACATGAATCCACCAGTGTCATTGCATGTATATTATTTTCACTAACAACAACTCGAGTCATTGCATGTGTGTTCTTTTCACATATGACATATGGATCCACCAGTTTCATTGCATGTGTGCTCTTTTCACAATCCACCTATGGATCCACCAATGTCAATGCATGTGTGTTCTTTTTAGTAACAACAACCAGAGTCATTGAAATGTGTGTTCTTTTCACATACCACCTATGGATCCACCAGTGTCATTGCATTTGTGTTCTTTTTAGTAACAACAACCAGAGTCATTGCATGTGTTTTCTTTTCACATAACACATATGGATCCACCAGTGTCATTGCATGTGTGCTCTTTTCACAATCCACCTATGGATCCACCAGTTTCATTGCATGTGTGTTCTTTTTAGTAACAACAACCAGAGTCATTGAAATATGTGTTATTTTCACATACCACCTATGGATCCACCAGTGTCATTGCATGTGTGTTCTTTTTAGTAACAACAACCAGAGTCATTGAAATGTGTGTTATTTTCACATACCACCTATGGATCCACCAGTGTCATTGCATGTGTGTTCTTTTCAGAGACCACACATGAATCCACCAGTGTCATTGCATGTATATTATTTTCACTAACAACAACTCGAGTCATTGCATGTGTGTTCTTTTCACATATGACATATGGATCCACCAGTCATTGCATGTGCTCTTTTCACAATCCACCTATGGATCCACCAGTGTCATTGCATGTGTGTTCTTTTTAGTAACAACAACCAGAGTCATTGAAATGTGTGTTCTTTTCACATACCACCTATGGATCCACTAGTGTCATTGCATGTGTGTTATTTTTAGTAACAACAACCAGAGTCATTGCATGTGTGTTCTTGTCACATACCACATATGGATCCACCAGTGTCATTGAAATGTGTGTTCTCTTCAGAGACCACACATGGATCCACCAGTGTCATTGCATGTGTGTTCTTTTCACTAACAACAACCAGAGTCATTGCATGTGTGTTATTTCAACAAATCTAATATGGATCCACCAGTGGCATTGCATGTGTGCTCTTTTCACAATCCACCTATGGATCCACCAGTGTCATTGCATGTGTGTTCTTTTCACTAACAACAACCAGAGTCATTGCATGTGTGTTATTTCCACAAATCAAATATGGATCCACCAGTGGCATTGCATGTGTGCACTTTTCACAATCCACCTATGGATCCACCAGTGTCATTGCATGTGTGTTCTTTTTAGTAACAACAACGAGAGTCATTGAAATGTGTGTTCTTTTCACATACCACCTATGGATCCACCAGTGTCATTGCATGTGTGTTCTTTTTAGTAACAACAACTAGAGTCATTGAAAGGTGTGTTCTTTTCACATACCACCTATGGATCCACCAGTGTCATTGCATGTGTGTTCTTTTTAGAGTCCACACATGGATCCACCAGTGTCATTGCATGTATGTTCTTTTCACTGACAACAATTGGAGTCATTGCATGTGTGTTCTTTTCACATACCACATATGGATCCACCAGTGTCATTGCATGTGTGCTCTTTTCACAATCCACCCATGGATCCACCGTTGTCATTGCATGTGTGTTCTTTTTAATAAAAACAATCCAGAGTCATTGAAATGTGTGTTCTTTTCACATACCACCTATGGATCCACCAGTGTCATTGCATGTGTGTTCTTTTTAGTAACAACAACCAAAGTCATTGCATTTGTGTTCTTTTCACATACCACATATGGAGCCACCAGTGTCATTGAAATGTGTGTTCTCTTTAGAGACCACACATGGATCCACCAATGCCATTTCATGTATGTTCTTTTCATTAACAACAACTGGAGTCATTGCATGTGTGTTCTTTTAACATACCACATATGGATCCACCAGTGTCAATGCATGTGTGATCTTTTCACAATCCACCTATGGATCCACCAGTGTCATTGCATGTGTGTTCTTTTCACATACCACATATGGATCAACCAGTGTCATTGCATGTGTGCTCTTTTCATAATCCACCTATGGATCCACCAGTTTCATTGCATGTGTGTTCTTTTTAGTAACAATAACCAGAGTCATTGAAATGTGTGTTCTTTTCACATACCACCTATGGATCCACCAGTGTCATTGCATGTGTGTTCTTTTTAGTAACAACAACTAGACTCATTGAAATGTGTGTTCTTTTCACATACCACCTATGGATCCACCAGTGTCATTGCATGTGTGTTCTTTTCACAGACCACAGATGGATCCACCAGTGTCATTGCATGTATGTTCTTTTCACTAACAACAAGTCGAGTCATTGCATGTGTGTTCTTTTCACATACCACATATGGATCCACCAGTTTCATTGCATGTGTGCTCTTTTCACAATCCACCTATGGATCCACCAGTGTCATTGCATGTGTGTTCTTTTTAGTAACAACAACCAGAGTCATTGAAATGTGGGTTCTTTTCACATACCACCTACGGATCCACCAGTGTCATTGCATGTGTGTTCTTTTTAGTAACAACAACCAAAGTCATTGCATGTGTGTTCTTTTCACATACCACATATGGATCCACCAGTGTCATTGAAATGTGTGTTCTCTTCAAAGACCACACGTGGATCCACCAGTGTCATTGCATGTATGTTCTTTTCACTAACAACAACTGGAGTCATTGCATGTGTGTTCTTTTCACATACCACATATGGATCCACCAGTGTCATTGCATGTGTGCTCTTTTCACAGTCCACCTATGGATCCACCTGTGTCATTGCATGTGTGTTCTTTTCACATACCACATATGGATCCACCAGTGTCATTGCATGTGTGCTCTTTTCACAATCCACCTATGGATCCACCAGTGTCATTGCATGTGTGTTCTTTTTAGTAACAACCAGAGTCATTGAAATGTGTGTTCTTTTCACATACCACCTATGGATCCACCAGTGTCATTGCATGTGTGTTCTTTTCAGTAATAACAACCAGAGTCATTGCATGTGTGTAATTTTCACATACCACCTATGGATCCACCAGTGTCATTGCATGTGTGTTCTTTTTAGAGTCCACACATGGATCCACCAGTGTCATTGCATGTATGTTCTTTTCACTGACAACAATTGGAGTCATTGCATGTGTGTTCTTTTCACATACCACATATGGATCCACCAGTGTCATTGCATGTGTGCTCTTTTCACAATCCACCCATGGATCCACCGTTGTCATTGCATGTGTGTTCTTTTTAATAAAAACAATCCAGAGTCATTGAAATGTGTGTTCTTTTCGCATACCACCTATGGATCCACCAGTGTCATTGCATGTGTGTTCTTTTTAGTAACAACAACCAAAGTCATTGCATTTGTGTTCTTTTCACATACCACATATGGAGCCACCAGTGTCATTGAAATGTGTGTTCTCTTTAGAGACCACACATGGATCCACCAATGCCATTTCATGTATGTTCTTTTCATTAACAACAACTGGAGTCATTGCATGTGTGTTCTTTTAACATACCACATATGGATCCACCAGTGTCAATGCATGTGTGATCTTTTCACAATCCACCTATGGATCCACCAGTGTCATTGCATGTGTGTTCTTTTCACATACCACATATGGATCAACCAGTGTCATTGCATGTGTGCTCTTTTCATAATACACCTATGGATCCACAAGTTTCATTGCATGTGTGTTCTTTTTAGTAACAATAACCAGAGTCATTGAAATGTGTGTTCTTTTCACATACCACCTATGGATCCACCAGTGTCATTGCATGTGTGTTCTTTTTAGTAACAACAACTAGACTCATTGAAATGTGTGTTCTTTTCACATACCACCTATGGATCCACCAGTGTCATTGCATGTGTGTTCTTTTCACAGACCACAGATGGATCCACCAGTGTCATTGCATGTATGTTCTTTTCACTAACAACAAGTCGAGTCATTGCATGTGTGTTCTTTTCACATACCACATATGGATCCACCAGTTTCATTGCATGTGTGCTCTTTTCACAATCCACCTATGGATCCACCAGTGTCATTGCATGTGTGTTCTTTTTAGTAACAACAACCAGAGTCATTGAAATGTGGGTTCTTTTCACATACCACCTACGGATCCACCAGTGTCATTGCATGTGTGTTCTTTTTAGTAACAACAACCAAAGTCATTGCATGTGTGTTCTTTTCACATACCACATATGGATCCACCAGTGTCATTGAAATGTGTGTTCTCTTCAAAGACCACACGTGGATCCACCAGTGTCATTGCATGTATGTTCTTTTCACTAACAACAACTGGAGTCATTGCATGTGTGTTCTTTTCACATACCACATATGGATCCACCAGTGTCATTGCATGTGTGCTCTTTTCACAGTCCACCTATGGATCCACCTGTGTCATTGCATGTGTGTTCTTTTCACATACCACATATGGATCCACCAGTCTCATTGCATGTGTGCTCTTTTCATAATCCACCTATGGATCCACCAGTGTCATTGCCTATTTGTTCTTTTTAGTAACAACAACCAGAGTCATTGAAATGTGTGTTCTTTTCAGATACCACCTATGGATCCACTAGTGTCATTGCATGTGTGTTATTTTTAGTAACAACAACCAGAGTCATTGCATGTGTGTTCTTTTCACATACCACATATGGATCCACCAGTGTCATTGAAATGTGTGTTCTCTTCAGAGACCACACATGGATCCACCAGTGTCATTGCATGTGTGTTCTTTTCACTAACAACAACCAGAGTCATTGCATGTGTGTTATTTCCACAAACCAAATATGGATCCACCAGTGGCATTGCATATGTGCTCTTTTCAGAATCCACCTATGGATCCACCAGTGTCATTGCATGTGTGTTCTTTTTAGTAATAACAACCAGAGTCATTGAAATGTGTGTTCTTTTCACATACCACCTATGGACCCACCAGTGTCATTGCATGTGTGTTCTTTTTCATAACAACAACTAGAGTCATTGAAAGGTGTGTTCTTTTCACATACCACCTATGGATCCACCAATGTCATTGCATGTGTGTTCTTTTCAGAGACCACACATGGATCCACCAGTGTCATTGCATGTATGTTCTTTTCTCTAACAACAACTGGAGTCATTGCATGTGAGTTCTTTTTACTAACAACAACCAGAGTCATTGCGTGTGTGTTCTTTTCACATACCACATATGGATCCACCAGTGTCATTGAAATGTGTGTTCTCTTGAGAGACCACCCATGGACCCACCAGTGTCATTGCATGTGTGTTCTTTTCACTAACAACAACCAGAGTAATTGCATGTTATTTCTTTTCACATACCACATATGGATCCACCAGTTTCATTGCATGTGTGCTATTTTCACAATCCACCTATGGATCCACCAGTGTCATTGCATGTGTGTTATTTTTACTAACAACAACTAGAGTCATTGAAATGTGTGCTCTTTTCACAATCCACATATGGATCGACCAGTGTAATTGCATGTGTGTTCTTTTTCGTACAACAACCAGAGTCATTGAAATGTGTGTTCTTTTCACATACCACCTCTGGATCCACCAGTGGCATTGCATGTGTGTTCTTTTTACTAACAACAACTAGAGTCATTGAAGTGTGTGTTCTTTTCACATACCACCTATGGATCCACAAGTGTCATTGCATGTGTGTTCTTTTTAGTAATAACAACCAGAGTCATTGCATGTGTGTACTTTTGACATACCACATATGGATCCACCAGTGTCATTGCATGTGTGCTCTTTTCATAATCCACCTATGGATCCACCAGTGTCATTGCATATTTGTTCTTTTTAGTAACAACAACCAGAGTCATTGAAATGTGTGTTCTTTTCACATACCACCTATGGATCCACTAATGTCATTGCATGTGTGTTATTTTTAGTAACAACAACCAGAGTCATTGCATGTGTGTTCTTTTCACATACCACATATGGATCCACCAGTGTCATTGAAATGTGTGTTCTCTTCAGAGACCACACATGGATCCACCAGTGTCATTGCATGTGTGTTCTTTTCACTAACAACAACCAGAGTCATTGCATGTGTGTTATTTCCACAAACCAAATATGGATCCACCAGTGGCGTTGCATGTGTGCTCTTTTCAGAATCCACCTATGGATCCACCAGTGTCATTGCATGTGTGTTCTTTTTAGTAATAACAACCAGAGTCATTGAAATGTGTGTTCTTTTCACATACCACCTATGGACCCACCAGTGTCATTGCATGTGTGTTCTTTTTCGTAACAACAACTAGAGTCATTGAAAGGTGTGTTCTTTTCACATACCACCTATGGATCCACCAATGTCATTGCATGTGTGTTCTTTTCAGAGACCACACATGGATCCACCAGTGTCATTGCATGTATGTTCTTTTCTCTAACAACAACTGGAGTCATTGCATGTGTGTTCTTTTTAGTAACAACAACCAGAGTCATTGCATGTGTGTTCTTTTCACATACCACATATGGATCCACCAGTGTCATTGAAATGTGTGTTCTCTTCAGAGACCACACATGGACCCACCAGTGTCATTGCATGTGTGTTCTTTTCACTAACAACAACCAGAGTCATTGCATGTGTGTTCTTTTCACATACCACATATGGATCCACCAGTGTCATTGCATGTGTGCTCTTTTCACAATCCACCTATGGATCCACCAGTGGCATTGCATGTGTGTTCTTTTTACTAACAACAACTAGAGTCATTGAAATGTGTGCTCTTTTCACAATCCACATATGGATCGACCAGTGTAATTGCATGTGTGTTCTTTTTAGTACAACAACCAGAGTCATTGAAATGTGTGTTCTTTTCACATACCACCTCTGGATCCACCAGTGGCATTGCATGTGTGTTCTTTTTACTAACAACAACCAGAGTCATTGAAGTGTGTGTTCTTTTCACATACCACCTATGGATCCACCAGTGTCATTGCATGTGTGTTCTTTTTAGTAATAACAACCAGAGTCATTGCATGTGTGTACTTTTGACATACCACATATGGATCCACCAGTGTCATTGCATGTGTGCTCTTTTCATAATCCACCTATGGATCCACCAGTGTCATTGCATATTTGTTCTTTTTAGTAACAACAACCAGAGTCATTGAAATGTGTGTTGTTTTCACATACCACCTATGGATCCACTAGTGTCATTGCATGTGTGTTATTTTTAGTAACAACAACCAGAGTCATTGCATGTGTGTTCTTTTCACATACCACATATGGATCCACCAGTGTCATTGAAATGTGTGTTCTCTTCAGAGACCACACATGGATCCACTAGTGTCATTGAATGTGTGTTCTTTTCACTAACAACAACCAGAGTCATTGCATGTGTGTTCTTTTTAGTAACAACAACCAGAGTCATTGAAATGTGTGTTCTTTTCACATACCACCTATGGATCCACCAGTGTAATTGCATGTGTGTTCTTTTTAGTAACAACAACTAGAGTCATTGAAAGGTGTGTTCTTTTCACATACCACCTATGGATCCACTAGTGTCATTGCATGTGTGTTCTTTTTAGAGACCACACATGGATCCACCAGTGTCATTGCATGTATGTTATTTTCACTAACAACAACTGGAGTCATTGCATGTGTGTTCTTTTCACATACCACATATGGATCCACCAGTGTCATTGCATGTGTGCTCTTTTCACAATCCACCCATGGATCCACCGTTGTCGTTGCATGTGTGTTCTTTTTACTAACAACAACCAGAGTCATTGAAGTGTGTGTTCTTTTCACATACCACCTATGGATCCACAAGTGTCATTGCATGTGTGTTCTTTTTAGTAATAACAACCAGAGTCATTGCATGTGTGTACTTTTGACATACCACATATGGATCCACCAGTGTCATTGCATGTGTGCTCTTTTCATAATCCACCTATGGATCCACCAGTGTCATTGCATATTTGTTCTTTTTAGTAACAACAACCAGAGTCATTGAAATGTGTGTTCTTTTCACATACCACCTATGGATCCACTAGTGTCATTGCATGTGTGTTATTTTTAGTAACAACAACCAGGGTCATTGCATGTGTGTTCTTTTCACATACCACATATGGATCCACCAGTGTCATTGAAATGTGTGTTCTCTTCAGAGACCACACATGGATCCACCAGTGTCATTGCATGTGTGTTCTTTTCACTAACAACAACCAGAGTCATTGCATGTGTGTTATTTCCACAAACCAAATATGGATCCACCAGTGGCGTTGCATGTGTGCTCTTTTCAGAATCCACCTATGGATCCACCAGTGTCATTGCATGTGTGTTCTTTTTAGTAATAACAACCAGAGTCATTGAAATGTGTGTTCTTTTCACATACCACCTATGGACCCACCAGTGTCATTGCATGTGTGTTCTTTTTCGTAACAACAACTAGAGTCATTGAAAGGTGTGTTATTTTCACATACCACCTATGGATCCACCAATGTCATTGCATGTGTGTTCTTTTCAGAGACCACACATGGATCCACCAGTGTCATTGCATGTATGTTCTTTTCTCTAACAACAACTGGAGTCATTGCATGTGTGTTCTTTTTAGTAACAACAACCAGAGTCATTGCATGTGTGTTCTTTTCACATACCACATATGGATCCACCAGTGTCATTGAAATGTGTGTTCTCTTCAGAGACCACACATGGACCCACCAGTGTCATTGCATGTGTGTTCTTTTCACTAACAACAACCAGAGTCATTGCATGTGTGTTCTTTTCACATACCACATATGGATCCACCAGTGTCATTGCATGTGTGCTCTTTTCACAATCCACCTATGGATCCACCAGTGGCATTGCATGTGTGTTCTTTTTACTAACAACAACTAGAGTCATTGAAATGTGTGCTCTTTTCACAATCCACATATGGATCGACCAGTGTAATTGCATGTGTGTTCTTTTTAGTACAACAACCAGAGTCATTGAAATGTGTGTTCTTTTCACATACCACCTCTGGATCCACCAGTGGCATTGCATGTGTGTTCTTTTTACTAACAACAACCAGAGTCATTGAAGTGTGTGTTCTTTTCACATACCACCTATGGATCCACCAGTGTCATTGCATGTGTGTTCTTTTTAGTAATAACAACCAGAGTCATTGCATGTGTGTACTTTTGACATACCACATATGGATCCACCAGTGTCATTGCATGTGTGCTCTTTTCATAATCCACCTATGGATCCACCAGTGTCATTGCATATTTGTTCTTTTTAGTAACAACAACCAGAGTCATTGAAATGTGTGTTCTTTTCACATACCACCTATGGATCCACTAGTGTCATTGCATGTGTGTTATTTTTAGTAACAACAACCAGAGTCATTGCATGTGTGTTCTTTTCACATACCACATATGGATCCACCAGTGTCATTGAAATGTGTGTTCTCTTCAGAGACCACACATGGATCCACCAGTGTCATTGCATGTGTGTTCTTTTCACTAACAACAACCAGAGTCATTGCATGTGTGTTATTTCCACAAACCAAATATGGATCCACCAGTGGCGTTGCATGTGTGCTCTTTTCAGAATCCACCTATGGATCCACCAGTGTCATTGCATGTGTGTTCTTTTTAGTAATAACAACCAGAGTCATTGAAATGTGTGTTCTTTTCACATACCACCTATGGACCCACCAGTGTCATTGCATGTGTGTTCTTTTTCGTAACAACTAGAGTCATTGAAAGGTGTGTTCTTTTCACATACCACCTATGGATCCACCAATGTCATTGCATGTGTGTTCTTTTCAGAGACCACACATGGATCCACCAGTGTCATTGCATGTATGTTCTTTTCTCTAACAACAACTGGAGTCATTGCATGTGTGTTCTTTTTAGTAACAACAGCCAGAGTCATTGCATGTGTGTTCTTTTCACATACCACATATGGATCCACCAGTGTCATTGAAATGTGTGTTCTCTTCAGAGACCACACATGGACCCACCAGTGTCATTGCATGTGTGTTCTTTTCACTAACAACAACCAGAGTCATTGCATGTGTGTTCTTTTCACATACCACATATGGATCCACCAGTGTCATTGCATGTGTGCTCTTTTCACAATCCACCTATGGATCCACCAGTGGCATTGCATGTGTGTTCTTTTTACTAACAACAACTAGAGTCATTGAAATGTGTGCTCTTTTCACAATCCACATATGGATCGCCCAGGGTAATTGCAGGTGTGTTCTTTTTAGTACAACAACAACCAGTCATTGACATGTGTGTTCTTTTCACATACCACCTCTTGATCCACCAGTGGCATTGCATGTGTGTTCTTTTTACTAACAACAACCAGAGTCATTGAAGTGTGTGTTCTTTTCACATACCACCTATGGATCCACCAGTGTCATTGCATGTGTGTTCTTTTTAGTAATAACAACCAGAGTCATTGCATGTGTGTACTTTTGACATACCACATATGGATCCACCAGTGTCATTGCATGTGTGCTCTTTTCATAATCCACCTATGGATCCACCAGTGTCATTGCATATTTGTTCTTTTTAGTAACAACAACCAGAGTCATTGAAATGTGTGTTGTTTTCACATACCACCTATGGATCCACTAGTGTCATTGCATGTGTGTTATTTTTAGTAACAACAACCAGAGTCATTGCATGTGTGTTCTTTTCACATACCACATATGGATCCACCAGTGTCATTGAAATGTGTGTTCTCTTCAGAGACCACACATGGATCCACTAGTGTCATTGAATGTGTGTTCTTTTCACTAACAACAACCAGAGTCATTGCATGTGTGTTCTTTTTAGATACAACAACCAGAGTCATTGAAATGTGTGTTCTTTTCACATACCACCTATGGATCCACCAGTGTAATTGCATGTGTGTTCTTTTTAGTAACAACAACTAGAGTCATTGAAAGGTGTGTTCTTTTCACATACCACTTATGGATCCACTAGTGTCATTGCATGTGTGTTCTTTTTAGAGACCACACATGGATCCACCAGTGTCATTGCATGTATGTTCTTTTCACTAACAACAACTGGAGTCATTGCATGTGTGTTCTTTTCACATACCACATATGGATCCACCAGTGTCATTGCATGTGTGCTCTTTTCACAATCCACCCATGGATCCACCGTTGTCGTTGCATGTGTGTTCTTTTTAGTAAAAACAACCAGAGTCATTGAAATGTGTGTTCTTTTCACATACCACCTATGGATCCACCAGTGTCATTGCATGTGTGTTATTTTTAGTAACAACAACCAGAGTCATTGCATTTGTGTTCTTTTCACATACCACATATGGATCCACCAGTGTCATTGAAATGTGTGTTCTCTTTAGAGACCACACATGGATCCACCAAGGCCATTGCATGTATATCTTTTCACTGACAACAACTGGAGTCATTGCATGTGTGTTCTTTTAACATACCACATATGGATCCACCAGTGTCATTGCATGTGTGATCTTTTCACAATCCACCTATGGATCCACTAGTGTCATTGCATGTGTGTTCTTTTCACATACCACATATGGATCCACCAGTGTCATTGCATGTGTGCTCTTTTCACAATCCACCTATGGATCCACCAGTTTCATTGCATGTGTGTTCTTTTTAGTAACAACAACCAGAGTCATTGAAATGTGTGTTCTTTTCACATACCACCTATGGATCCACCAGTGTCATTGCATGTGTGTTCTTTTTAGTAACAACAACTAGAGTCATTGAAATGTGTGTTCTTTTCACATACCACCTATGCATCCACCAGTGTCATTGCATGTGTGTTCTTTTCAGAGACCACAGATGGATCCACCAGTGTCATTTAATGTATGTTCTTTTCACTAACAACAACTCGAGTCATTGCATGTGTGTTCCTTTCACATACCACATATGGATCCACCAGTTTCAATGCATGTGTGCTCTTTTCACAATCCACCTATGGATCCACCAGTGTCATTGCATGTGTGTTCTTTTTAGTAACAACAACCAGAGTCAATGAAATGTGGGTTCTTTTCACCTACCACCTACGAATCCACTAGTGTCATTGCATGTGTGTTCTTTTTAGTAACAACAACCAGATTCATTGCATGTGTGTTCTTTTCACATACCACATATGGATCCACCAGTGTCATTGAAATGTGTGTTCTCTTCAAAGACCACACATGGATCCACCTGTGTCATTGCATGTATGTTCTTTTCACTAACAACAACTGGAGTCATTGCATGTGTGTTCTTTTCACATACCACATATGGATCCACCAGTGTCATTGCATGTGTGCTCTTTTCACAGTCCACCTATGGATCCACCAGTGGCATTGCATGTGTGTTCTTTTCACATACCACATAGGGATCCACCAGTGTCATTGCATGTGTGCTCTTTTCACAATCCACCTATGGATCCACCAATGTCAATGCATGTGTGTTCTTTTTAGTAACAACAACCAGAGTCATTGAAATGTGTGTTCTTTTCACATACCACCTATGGATCCACCAGTGTCATTGCATGTGTGTTCTTTTTAGTAATAACAACCAGAGTCATTGCATGTGTGTACTTTTGACATACCACATATGGATCCACCAGTGTCATTGCATGTGTGCTCTTTTCATAATCCACCTATGGATCCACCAGTGTCATTGCATATTTGTTCTTTTTAGTAACAACAACCAGAGTCATTGAAATGTGTGTTCTTTTCACATACCACCTATGGATCCACTAGTGTCATTGCATGTGTGTTATTTTTAGTAACAACAACCAGAGTCATTGCATGTGTGTTCTTTTCACATACCACATATGGATCCACCAGTGTCATTGAAATGTGTGTTCTCTTCAGAGACCACACATGGATCCACTAGTGTCATTGAATGTGTGTTCTTTTCACTAACAACAACCAGAGTCATTGCATGTGTGTTCTTTTTAGTAACAACAACGAGTGTCATAGAATTGTGTGATGTTTTCACATAACAACTATGGATCCACCAGTGTCATTGCATGTGTTCTTTTTTAGTAACAACAACTAGAGTCATTGAAAGGTGTGTTCTTTTCACATACCACCTATGGATCCACTAGTGTCATTGCATGTGTGTTCTTTTTAGAGACCACACATGGATCCACCAGTGTCATTGCATGTATGTTCTTTTCACTAACAACAACTGGAGTCATTGCATGTGTGTTCTTTTCACATACCACATATGGATCCACCAGTGTCATTGCATGTGTGCTCTTTTCACAATCCACCCATGGATCCACCGTTGTCGTTGCATGTGTGTTCTTTTTAGTAAAAACAACCAGAGTCATTGAAATGTGTGTTCTTTTCACATACCACCTATGGATCCACCAGTGTCATTGCATGTGTGTTCTTTTTAGTAACAACAACCAGAGTCATTGCATTTGTGTTCTTTTCACATACCACATATGGATCCACCAGTGTCATTGAAATGTGTGTTCTCTTTAGAGACCACACATGGATCCACCAAGGCCATTGCATGTATATCTTTTCACTGACAACAACTGGAGTCATTGCATGTGTGTTCTTTTAACATACCACATATGGATCCACCAGTGTCATTGCATGTGTGATCTTTTCACAATCCACCTATGGATCCACTAGTGTCATTGCATGTGTGTTCTTTTCACATACCACATATGGATCCACCAGTGTCATTGCATGTGTGCTCTTTTCACAATCCACCTATGGATCCACCAGTTTCATTGCATGTGTGTTCTTTTTAGTAACAACAACCAGAGTCATTGAAATGTGTGTTCTTTTCACATACCACCTATGGATCCACCAGTGTCATTGCATGTGTGTTCTTTTTAGTAACAACAACTAGAGTCATTGAAATGTGTGTTCTTTTCACATACCACCTATGGATCCACCAGTGTCATTGCATGTGTGTTCTTTTCAGAGACCACAGATGGATCCACCAGTGTCATTTCATGTATGTTCTTTTCACTAACAACAACTCGAGTCATTGAATGTGTGTTCCTTTCACATACCACATATGGATCCACTAGTTTCATTGCATGTGTGCTCTTTTCACAATCCACCTATGGATCCACCAGTGTCATTGCATGTGTGTTCTTTTTAGTAACAACAACCAGAGTCATTGAAATGTGGGTTCTTTTCACCTACCACCTACGAATCCACTAGTGTCATTGCATGTGTGTTCTTTTTAGTAACAACAACCAGATTCATTGCATGTGTGTTCTTTTCACATACCACATATGGATCCACCAGTGTCATTGAAATGTGTGTTCTCTTCAAAGACCACACATGGATCCACCTGTGTCATTGCATGTATGTTCTTTTCACTAACAACAACTGGAGTCATTGCATGTGTGTTCTTTTCACATACCACATATGGATCCACCAGTGTCATTGCATGTGTGCTCTTTTCACAGTCCACCTATGGATCCACCAGTGGCATTGCATGTGTGTTCTTTTCACATACCACATAGGGATCCACCAGTGTCATTGCATGTGTGCTCTTTTCACAATCCACCTATGGATCCACCAATGTCAATGCATGTGTGTTCTTTTTAGTAACAACAACCAGAGTCATTGAAATGTGTGTTCTTTTCACATACCACCTATGGATCCACCAGTGTCATTGCATGTGTGTTCTTTTTAGTAACAACAACCAGAGTCATTGCATGTGTGTTCTTTTCACATACCACATATGGATCCACCAGTGTCATTGAAATGTGTGTTCTCTTTAGAGACCACACATGGATCCACCAGTGTCATTGCATGTGTGTTCTTTTCACTAACAACAACCAGAGTCATTGCATGTGTGTTATTTCCACAAACCAAATATGGATCCACCAGTGGCGTTGCATGTGTGCTCTTTTCAGAATGCACCTATGGATCCACCAGTGTCATTGCATGTGTGTTCTTTTTAGTAATAACAACCAGAGTCATTGAAATGTGTGTTCTTTTCACATAGCACCTATGGACCCACCAGTGTCATTGCATGTGTGTTCTTTTTCGTAACAACAACTAGAGTCATTGAAAGGTGTGTTCTTTTCACATACCACCTATGGATCCACCAATGTCATTGCATGTGTGTTCTTTTCAGAGACCACACATGGATCCACCAGTGTCATTGCATGTATGTTCTTTTCTCTAACAACAACTGGAGTCATTGCATGTGTGTTCTTTTTAGTAACAACAACCAGAGTCATTGCATGTGTGTTCTTTTCACATACCACATATGGATCCACCAGTGTCATTGAAATGTGTGTTCTCTTCAGAGACCACACATGGACCCACCAGTGTCATTCCATGTGTGTTCTTTTCACTAACAACAACCAGAGTCATTGCATGTGTGTTCTTTTCACATACCACATATGGATCCACCAGTGTCATTGCATGTGTGCTCTTTTCACAATCCACCTATGGATCCACCAGTGGCATTGCATGTGTGTTCTTTTTACTAACAACAACTAGAGTCATTGAAATGTGTGCTCTTTTCACAATCCACATATGGATCGACCAGTGTAATTGCATGTGTGTTCTTTTTAGTACAACAACCAGAGTCATTGAAATGTGTGTTCTTTTCACATACCACCTCTGGATCCACCAGTGGCATTGCATGTGTGTTCTTTTTACTAACAACAACCAGAGTCATTGAAGTGTGTGTTCTTTTCACATACCACCTATGGATCCACCAGTGTCATTGCATGTGTGTTCTTTTTAGTAATAACAACCAGAGTCATTGCATGTGTGTACTTTTGACATACCACATATGGATCCACCAGTGTCATTGCATGTGTGCTCTTTTCATAATCCACCTATGGATCCACCAGTGTCATTGCATATTTGTTCTTTTTAGTACAACAACCAGAGTCATTGAAATGTGTGTTCTTTTCACATACCACCTATGGAGCCACTAGTGTCATTGCATGTGTGTTATTTTTAGTAACAACAACCAGAGTCATTGCATGTGTGTTCTTTTCACATACCACATATGGATCCACCAGTGTCATTGAAATGTGTGTTCTCTTCAGAGACCACACATGGATCCACTAGTGTCATTGAATGTGTGTTCTTTTCACTAACAACAACCAGAGTCATTGCATGTGTGTTCTTTTTAGTAACAACAACCAGAGTCATTGAAATGTGTGTTCTTTTCACATACCACCTATGGATCCACCAGTGTCATTGCATGTGTGTTCTTTTTAGTAACAATAACTAGAGTCATTGAAAGGTGTGTTCTTTTCACATACCACCTATGGATCCACTAGTGTCATTGCATGTGTGTTCTTTTTAGAGACCACACATGGATCCACCAGTGTCATTGCATGTATGTTCTTTTCACTAACAACAACTGGAGTCATTGCATGTGTGTTCTTTTCACATACCACATATGGATCCACCAGTGTCATTGCATGTGTGCTCTTTTCACAATCCACCCATGGATCCACCGTTGTCGTTGCATGTGTGTTCTTTTTAGTAAAAACAACCAGAGTCATTGAAATGTGTGTTCTTTTCACATACCACCTATGGATCCACCAGTGTCATTGCATGTGTGTTCTTTTTAGTAACAACAACCAGAGTCATTGCATTTGTGTTCTTTTCACATACCACATATGGATCCACCAGTGTCATTGAAATGTGTGTTCTCTTTAGAGACCACACATGGATCCACCAAGGCCATTGCATGTATGTTCTTTTCACTAACAACAACTGGAGTCACTGCATGTGTGTTCTTTTAACATACCACATATGGATCCACCAGTGTCATTGCATGTGTGATCTTTTCACAATCCACCTATGGATCCACTAGTGTCATTGCATGTGTGTTCTTTTCACATACCACATATGGATCCAGCAGTGTCATTGCATGTGTGCTCTTTTCACAATCCACCTATGGATCCACCAGTTTCATTGCATGTGTGTTCTTTTTAGTAACAACAACCAGAGTCATTGAAATGTGTGTTCTTTTCACATACCACCTATGGATCCACCAGTGTCATTGCATGTGTGTTCTTTTTAGTAACAACAACTAGAGTCATTGAAATGTGTGTTCTTTTCACATACCACCTATGGATCCACCAGTGTCATTGCATGTGTGTTCTTTTCAGAGACCACAGATGGATACACCAGTGTCATTTCATGTATGTTCTTTTCACTAACAACAACTCGAGTCATTGCATGTGTGTTCCTTTCACATACCACATATGGATCCACCAGTTTGATTGCATGTGTGCTCTTTTCACAATCCACCTATGGATCCACCAGTGTCATTGCATGTGTGTTCTTTTTAGTAACAACAACCAGAGTCAATGAAATGTGGGTTCTTTTCACGTACCACCTACGAATCCACTAGTGTCATTGCATGTGTGTTCTTTTTAGTAACAACAACCAGATGCATTGCATGTGTGTTCTTTTCACATACCACATATGGATCCACCAGTGTCATTGAAATGTGTGTTCTCTTCAAAGACCACACATGGATCCACCTGTGTCATTGCATGTATGTTCTTTTCACTAACAACAACTGGAGTCATTGCATGTGTGTTCTTTTCACAGTCCACCTATGGATCCACCACTGTCATTGCATGTGTGTTCTTTTCACATACCACATAGGGATCCACCAGTGTCATTGCATGTGTGCTCTTTTCACAATCCACCTATGGATCCACCAATGTCAATGCATGTGTGTTCTTTTTAGTAACAACAACCAGAGTCATTGAAATGTGTGTTCTTTTCACATACCACCTATGGATCCACCAGTGTCATTGCATGTGTGTTCTTTTTAGTAACAACAACCAGAGTCATTGCATGTGTGTTCTTTTCACATACCACATATGGATCCACCAGTGTCATTGAAATGTGTGTTCTCTTCAGAGACCACACATGGATCCACCATTGTCATTGCATGTGTGTTCTTTTCACTAACAACAACCAGAGTCATTGCATGTGTGTTATTTCCACAAACCAAATATGGATCCACCAGTGGCGTTGCATGTGTGCTCTTTTCAGAATCCACCTATGGATCCACCAGTGTCATTGCATGTGTGTTCTTTTTAGTAATAACAACCAGAGTCATTGAAATGTGTGTTCTTTTCACATACCACCTATGGACCCACCAGTGTCATTGCATGTGTGTTCTTTTTCGTAACAACAACTAGAGTCATTGAAAGGTGTGTTCTTTTCACATACCACCTATGGATCCACCAATGTCATTGCATGTGTGTTCTTTTCAGAGACCACACATGTATCCACTAGTGTAATTGCATGTATGTTGTTTTCACTAACAACAACCAGAGTCATTGCATGTGTGTTCTTTTCACATACCACATATGGATCCACCAGTGTCATTGAAATGTGTGTTCTCTTCAGAGACCACACATGGACCCACCAGTGTCATTGCATGTGTCTTCTTTTCACTAACAACAACCAGAGTCAATGTCATTGCATGTGTGTTCTTTTCACATACCACCTATGGATCCACCAGTGTCATTGCATGTGTTCTTTTTACTAACAACAACTAGAGTCATTGAATGTGTGCTCTTTTCAAATACCACATATGGATCACAAAGGTGTAATGCATGTGTGTCTTTTTTAGTACAACAACCAGAGTCATTGAAATGTGTGTTCTTTTCACATACCACCTGGATCCACCAGTGGCATTGCATGTGTGTTCTTTTTTACTAACAACAACTGAGTCATTGAATGTGTTCTTTTCACATACCACCTATGGATCCACCAGTGTCATTGCATGTGTGTTCTTTAGTCATTGCATGTGTGTACTTTTGACATACCACATATGGATCTACCAGTGTCATTGCATGTGCTCTTTTCATAATCCACCTATGGATCCACCAGTGTCATTGCATATTTGTTCTTTTTAGTAACAACAACCAGAGTCATTGAAATGTGTGTTCTTTTCACATACCACCTATGGATCCACTAGTGTCATTGCTTGTGTGTTATTTTTTAGTAACAACAACCAGAGTCATTGCATGTGTGTTCTTTTCACATACCACATATGAATCCACCAGTGTCATTGAAATGTGTGTTCTCTTCAGAGACCACACATGGATCCACCAGTGTCATTGCATGTGTGTTCTTTTCACTAACAACAACCAGAGTCATTGCATGTGTGTTATTTCCACAAACCAAATATGGATCCACCAGTGGCGTTGCATGTGTGCTCTTTTCAGAATCCACCTATGGATCCACCAGTGTCATTGCATGTGTGTTCTTTTTAGTAATAACAACCAGAGTCATTGAAATGTGTGTTCTTTTCACATACCACCTATGGACCCACCAGTGTCATTGCATGTGTGTTCTTTTTCGTAACAACAACTAGAGTCATTGAAAGGTGTGTTCTTTTCACATACCACCTATGGATCCACCAATGTCATTGCATGTGTGTTCTTTTCAGAGACCACACATGGATCCACCAGTGTCATTGCATGTATGTTCTTTTCTCTAACAACAACTGGAGTCATTGCATGTGTGTTCTTTTTAGTAACAACAACCAGAGTCATTGCATGTGTGTTCTTTTCACATACCACATATGGATCCACCAGTGTCATTGAAATGTGTGTTCTCTTCAGAGACCACACATGGACCCACCAGTGTCATTGCATGTGTGTTCTTTTCACTAACAACAACCAGAGTCATTGCATGTGTGTTCTTTTCACATACCACATATGGATCCACCAGTGTCATTGCATGTGTGCTCTTTTCACAATCCACCTATGGATCCACCAGTGGCCTTGCATGTGTGTTCTTTTTACTAACAACAACTAGAGTCATTGAAATGTGTGCTCTTTTCACAATCCACATATGGATCGACCAGTGTAATTGCATGTGTGTTCTTTTTAGTACAACAACCAGAGTCATTGAAATGTGTGTTCTTTTCACATACCACCTCTGGATCCACCAGTGGCATTGCATGTGTGTTCTTTTTACTAACAACAACCAGAGTCATTGAAGTGTGTGTTCTTTTCACATACCACCTATGGATCCACCAGTGTCATTGCATGTGTGTTCTTTTTAGTAATAACAACCAGAGTCATTGCATGTGTGTACTTTTGACATACCACATATGGATCCACCAGTGTCATTGCATGTGTGCTCTTTTCATAATCCACCTATGGATCCACCAGTGTCATTGCATATTTGTTCTTTTTAGTAACAACAACCAGAGTCATTGAAATGTGTGTTCTTTTCACATACCACCTATGGATCCACTAGTGTCATTGCTTGTGTGTTATTTTTTAGTAACAACAACCAGAGTCATTGCATGTGTGTTCTTTTCACATACCACATATGGATCCACCAGTGTCATTGAAATGTGTGTTCTCTTCAGAGACCACACATGGATCCACCAGTGTCATTGCATGTGTGTTCTTTTCACTAACAACAACCAGAGTCATTGCATGTGTGTTATTTCCACAAACCAAATATGGATCCACCAGGTTCATAGCATGTGTGCTCTTTTCACAATCCACCTATGGATCCACCAGTGTCATTGCATGTGTGTTCTTTTTAGTAACAACAACTAGAGTCATTGAAATGTGTGTTCTTTTCACATACCACCTATGGATCCACCAGTGTCATTGCATGTGTGTTCTTTTTAGTAACAACTAGAGTGATTTAAAGGTGTGTTCTTTTCACATACCACATATGGATCCACCAGTGCCATTGAAAGGTGTGTTCTCTTCAGAGACCACACATGGATCCACCAGTGGGATTGCATGTATGTTATATTCACTAACAACAACTGGAGTCATTGCATGTGTGTTCTTTTTAGTAACAACAACTAGAGTCATTGCATGTGTGTTCTTTTCACATACGACATATGGATCCACCAGTGTCATTGAAATGTGTGTTCTCTTCAGAGACCACACATGGATCCACCAGTGTCATTGCATGTGTGTTCTTTTCACTAACAACAACCAGAGTCATTGCATGTGTGTTCTTTTCACATACCACATATGGATCCCCCAGTGTCATTGCATGTGTGCTCTTTCACAATCCACCTATGGATCCACCAAAGGTCATTGCATGTGTGTTCTTTTTACTAACAACAACTAGAGTCATTGAAATGTGTGCTCTTTTCACAATCCACATATGGATCGACCAGTGTAATTGCATGTGTGTTCTTTTTAGTACAACAACCAGAGTCATTGAAATGTGTGTTCTTTTCACATACCACCTCTGGATCCACCAGTGGCATTGCATGTGTGTTCTTTTTACTAACAACAACCAGAGTCATTGAAGTGTGTGTTCTTTTCACATACCACCTATGGATCCACCAGTGTCATTGCATGTGTGTTCTTTTTAGTAATAACAACCAGAGTCCTTGCATGTGTGTACTTTTGACATACCACATATGGATCCACCAGTGTCATTGCATGTGTGCTCTTTTCATAATCCACCTATGGATCCACCAGTGTCATTGCATATTTGTTCTTTTTAGTAACAACAACCAGAGTCATTGAAATGTGTGTTCTTTTCACATACCACCTATGGATCCACTAGTGTCATTGCATGTGTGTTATTTTTAGTAACAACAACCAGAGTCATTGCATTTGTGTTCTTTTCACATACCACATATGGATCCACCAGTGTCATTGAAATGTGTGTTCTCTTCAGAGACCACACATGGATCCACTAGTGTCATTGCATGTGTGTTCTTTTCACTAACAACAACCAGAGTCATTGCATGTGTGTTATTTTTAGTAACAACAACCAGAGTCATTGAAATGTGTGTTCTTTTCACATACCAACTATGGATCCACCAGTGTCATTGCATGTGTGTTCTTTTTAGTAACAACAACTAGAGTCATTGAAAGGTGTGTTCTTTTCACATACCACCTATGGATCCACTAGTGTCATTGCATGTGTGTTCTTTTTAGAGACCACACATGGATCCACCAGTGTCATTGCATGTATGTTCTTTTCACTAACAACAACTGGAGTCATTGCATGTGTGTTCTTTTCACATACCACATATGGATCCACCAGTGTCATTGCATGTGTGCTCTTTTCACAATCCACCCATGGATCCACCGTTGTCGTTGCATGTGTGTTCTTTTTAGTAACAACAACTAGAGTCATTGAAATGTGTGTTATTTTCACATACCACCTATGGATCCACCAGTGTCATTGCATGTGTGTTCTTTTCAGAGACCACACATGAATCCACCAGTGTCATTGCATGTATATTATTTTCACTAACAACAACTCGAGTCATTGCATGTGTGTTCTTTTCACATATGACATATGGATCCACCAGTTTCATTGCATGTGTGCTCTTTTCACAATCCACCTATGGATCCACCAGTGTCATTGCATGTGTGTTCTTTTTAGTAACAACAACCAGAGTCATTGAAATGTGTGTTCTTTTCACATACCACCTATGGATTCACTAGTGTCATTGCATGTGTGTTATTTTTAGTAACAACAACCAGAGTCATTGCATGTGTGTTCTTGTCACATACCACATATGGATCCACCAGTGCCATTGAAATGTGTGTTCTCTTCAGAGACCACACATGGATCCACCAGTGTCATTGCATGTGTGTTCTTTTCACTAACAACAACCAGATTCATTGCATGTGTGTTATTTCCACAAATCAAATATGGATCCACCAGTGGCATTGCATGTGTGCTCTTTTCACAATCCACCTATGGATCTACCAGTGTCATTGCATGTGTGTTCTTTTTAGTAACAACAACCAGAGTCATTGAAATGTATGTTCTTTTCACATACCACCTATGGATCCACCAGTGTCATTGCATGTGTGTTCTTTTTAGTAACAACAACTAGAGTCATTGAAAGGTGTGTTCTTTTCACATACCACCTATGGATCCACCAGTGTCATTGCATGTGTGTTATTTTTAGAGACCACACATGGATCCACCAGTGTCATTGCATGTATGTTCTTTTCACTAACAACAACTGGAGTCATTGCATGTGTGTTCTTTTCACATACCACATATGGATCCACCAGTGTCATTGCATGTGTGCTCTTTTCACAATCCACCCATGGATCCACCGTTGTCATTGCATGTGTGTTCTTTTTAGTAAAAACAACCAGAGTCATTGAAATGTGTGTTCTTTTCACATACCACCTATGGATCCACCAGTGTCATTGCATGTGTGTTCTTTTTAGTAACAACAACCAGAGTCATTGCATTTGTGTTCTTTTCACATACCACATATGGATCCACCAGTGTCATTGAAATGTGTGTTCTCTTTAGAGACCACACATGGATCCACCAAGGCCATTGCATGTATGTTCTTTTCACTAACAACAACTGGAGTCATTGCATGTGTGTTCTTTTAACATACCACATATGGATCCACCAGTGTCATTGCATGTGTGATCTTTTCACAATCCACCTATGGATCCACCAGTGTCATTGCATGTGTGTTCTTTTCACATACCACATATGGATCCACCAGTGTCATTGCATGTGTGCTCTTTTTACAATCCACCTATGGATCCACCAGTTTCATTGCATGTGTGTTCTTTTTAGTAACAACAACCAGAGTCATTGAAATGTGTGTTCTTTTAACATACCACCTATGGATCCACCAGTTTCATTGCATGTGTGTTCTTTTTAGTACAACAACCAGAGTCATTGAAATGTGTGTTCTTTTCACATACCACCTATGGATCCACCAGTGTCATTGCATGTGTGTTCTTATCAGAGACCACAGATGGATCCACCAGTGTCATTGCATGTATGTTCTTTTCACTAACAACAACTCGAGTCATTGCATGTGTGTTCTTTTCACATACCACATATGGATCCACCAGTTTCATTGCATGTGTGCTCTTTTCACAATCCACCTATGGATACACCAGTGTCATTGCATGTGTGTTCTTTTTAGTAACAACAACCAGAGTCATTGAAATGTGGGTTCTTTTCACATACCACCTACGGATCCACTAGTGTCATTGCATGTGTGTTCTTTTTAGTAACAACAACCATATTCATTGCATGTGTGTTCTTTTCACATACCACATATGGATCCACCAGTGTCATTGAAATGTGTGCTCTCTTCAGAGACCACACATGGATCCACCTGTGTCATTGCATGTATGTTCTTTTCACTAACAACAACTGGAGTCATTGCATGTCTGTTCTTTTCACATACCACATATGGATCCACCAGTGTCATTGCATGTGTGCTCTTTTCACAGTCCACCTATGGATCCACCAGTGTTATTGCATGTGTGTTCTTTTCACATACCACATAGGGATCCACCAGTGTCATTGCATGTGTGCTCTTTTCACAATCCACCTATGGATCCACCAATGTCAATGCATGTGTGTTCTTTTTAGTAACAACAACCAGAGTCATTGAAATGTGTGTTCTTTTCACATACCACCTATGGATCCACCAGTGTCATTGCATGTGTGTTCTTTTTAGTAACAACAACTAGAGTCATTGAATGGTGTGTTCTTTTCACATACCACCTATGGATCCACCAGTGTCATTGCATGTGTGTTCTTTTTAGAGACCACACATGGATCCACCAGTGTCATTGCATGTATGTTCTTTTCACTAACAACAACTGGAGTCATTGCATGTGTGTTCTTTTCACATACCACATATGGATCCACCAGTTTCATTGCATGTGTGCTCTTTTCACAATCCACCCATGGATCCACCGTTCTCATTGCACGTGTGTTCTTTTTAGTAAAAACAACCAGAGTCATTGAAATGTGTGTTCTTTTCACATACCACCTATGGATCCACTAGTGTCATTGCATGTGTGTTCGTTTTAGTAACAACAACCAGAGTCATTGCATTTGTGTTCTTTTCACATACCACATATGGATCCACCAGTGTCATTGAAATGTGTGTTCTCTTTAGAGACCACACATGGATCCACCAAGGCCATTGCATGTATGTTCTTTTCACTAACAACAACTGGAGTCATTGCATGTGTGTTCTTTTAACATACCACATATGGATCCACCAGTGTCAATGCATGTGTGATCTTTTCACAATCCACCTATGGATCCACCAGTGTCATTGCATGTGTGTTCTTTTCACATACCACCTATGGATCCACCAGTGTCATTGCATGTGTGTTCTTTTTAGTAACAACAACTAGAGTCATTGAAAGGTGTGTTCTTTTCACATACCACCTATGGATCCACCAGTGTCATTGCATGTGTGTTCTTTTTAGAGACCACACATGGATCCACTAGTGTCATTGCATGTATGTTCTTTTCACTAACAACAACTGGAGTCATTTCATGTGTGTTCTTTTCACATACCACATATGGATCCACCAGTGTCATTGCATGTGTGCTCTTTTCACAATCCACCTATGGATCCACCAGTGTCATTGCGTGTGTGTTCTTTTCACATACCACATATGGATCCACCAGTGTCATTGCATGTGTGCTCTTTTTACAATCCACCTATGGATCCACCAGTTTCATTGCATGTGTGTTCTTTTTAGTAACAACAAACAGAGCCATTGAAATGTGTGTTCTTTTCACATACCACCTATGGATCCACCAGTGTCATTGCATGTGTGTTCTTTTTATTAACAACAACTAGAGTCATTGAAATGTGTGTTCTTTTCACATACCACCTATGGATCCACCAGTGTCATTGCATGTGTGTTCTTTTCAGAGACCACAGATGGATCGACCAGTGTCATTGCATGTATGTTCTTTTCACTAACAACAACTCGAGTCATTGCATGTGTGTTCTTTTCACATACCACATATGGATCCACCAGTTTCATTGCATGTGTGCTCTTTTCACAATCCACCTATGCATCCACCAGTGTCATTGCATGTGTGTTCTTTTTAGTAACAACAACCAGAGTCATTGAAATGTGGGTTCTTTTCGCATACCACCTACGGATCCACCAGTGTCATTGCATGTGTGTACTTTTTAGTAACAACAACCAGAGTCATTGCATGTGTGTTCTTTTCACATACCACATATGGATCCACCAGTGTCATTGAAATGTGTGTTCTCTTAAAAGACCACACATGGATCCACCTGTGTCATTGCATGTATGTTCTTTTCACTAACAACAACTGGAGTCATTGCATGTGTGTTCTTTTCACATACCACATATGGATCCACCAGTGTCATTGCATGTGTGTTCTTTTCACATACCACATATGGATCCACCAGTGTCATTGCATGTGTGATCTTTTCACAGTCTACCTATTTTCACATACCACATAGGGATCCACCAGTGTCATTGCATGTGTGTTCTTTTTAGTAACAAAAACCAGAGTCATTGAAATGTGTGTTCTTTTCACATACCACATATGGATCCGCCAGTGTCATTGAAATGTGTGTTCTCTTCAGAGACCACACATTGATCCACCAGTGTCATTGCATGTCTGTTCTTTTCACTAACAACAACCAGAGTCATTACATGTGTGTTGTTTTCACATACCCCATATGGATCCACTAGTGTCATTGCATGTGTGCTATTTTCACAATCCACCTCTGGATCCACCAGTGCAATTGCATGTGTGTTCTTTTTAGTAACAACAACCAGAGTCATTGAAATGTGTGTTCTTTTCACATACCACCTATGGATCCACCAGTGTCATTGCATGTGTGTTCTTTTTAGTAACAACAACCAGAGTCATTGCATGTGTGTTCTTTTCACATACCACATATGGATCCACCAGTGGCATTGAAATGTGTGTTCTCTTGAGAGACCACACATTGATCCACCAGTGTCATTGCATGTGTGTTCTTTTCACTAACAACAACCAGAGTCATTACATCTGTGTTCTTTTCACATACCCCATATGGATCCACAACTGTCATTGCATGTGTGCTCTTTTCACAATCCACCTATGGATCCACTAGTGTCATTGCATGTGTGTTCTTTTTAGTAACAACAACCAGAGTCATTGAAATGTGTGTTCTTTTCACATACCACCTATGGATCCACCAGTGTCATTGCATGTGTGTTCTCTTCAGTAACAACAACCAGAGTCATTGCATGTGTGTTTTTTTCACATACCACATATTGATCCACTAGTGTCATTGAAACGTGTGTTCTCTTTAGAGACCTCACATGGATCCACCAGTGTCATTGCATGCATTTTCTTTTAACTGACAACATATGGATCCACCAGTGTCATTGCATGTGTGCTCTTTTCACAATCCACCTATGGATCCACCAGTGTCATTGCATGTGTGTTCTCTTTAGTAACAACAACCAGAGTCATTGAAATGTGTGTTCTTTTCACATACCACCTATGGATCCACCAGTGTCATTGCATGTGTGTTCTTTTTAGTAACAACAACCAGAGTCATTGCATGTGTGTACTTTTCACATACCACATATGGATCCACCAGTGTCATTGAAATGTGTGTTCTCTTCAAAGACAACACATGGATCCACAAGTGTCATTGCATGTGTGTTCTTTTCACTAACAACAACCAGAGTCATTGCATGTGTGTTCTTTTCACATACCACATATGGATCCACCAGTGTCATTGCATGTGTGCTCTTTTCACAATCCGCCTATGGATCCACCAGTGTCATTGCATGTGTGTTCTTTTTACTAACAACAACTGGAGTCATTGAAATGTGTGCTCTTTTCACAATCCACCTATGAATCCACCAGTGTAATTGCATGTGTGTTCTTTTTAGTACAATAACCAGAGTCATTGAAATGTTTGTTCTTTTCACATACCACCTCTGGATCCACCAGTGGTATTGCATGTGTGTTCTTTTTAGTAACAACAACCAGAGTCATTGAAATGTGTGTACTTTTCACATACCACCTATTGATCCACCAGTGTCATTGCATGTGTGTTTTTTTAGTAATAACAACCAGACTCATTGCATGTGTGTACTTTTGACATACCACATAAGGATCCACCAGTGTCATTGCATGTGTGCTCTTTTCATAATCCACCTATGGATCCACCAGTGTCATTGCATATGTGTTCTTTTTAGTAACAACAACCAGAGTCATTGAAATGTGTGTTCTTTTCACATACCACCTATGGATCCACTAGTGTCATTGCATGTGTTTTATTTTTAGTAACAACAACCAGAGTCATTGAAATGTGTGTTTTCTTCAGATACCACACATGGATCCACCAGTATCATTGCATGTGTGTTCTTTTCACTAACAACAACCAGAGTCATTGCATGTGTGTTATTTCTATAAACCAAATATGGATCCACCAGTGGCATTGCATGTGCGCTCTTTTCACAATGCACCTATGGATCCACCAGTGTCATTGCATGTGTGTTCTTTTTAGTAACAACAACCAGAGTCATTGAAATGTGTGTTCTTTATACATACCACCTATGGATCCACCAGTGTCATTGCATGTGTGTTCTTTTTAGTAACAACAACTAGAGTCATTGAAAGGTGTGTTCTTTTCACATACGACCTATGGATCCACCAGTGTCTTTGCATGTGTGTTCTTTTCAGAGACAACACATGGATCCACCAGTGTCATTGCATGCATGTTCTTTTCACTTACAACAACCAGAGTCATTGCATGTGTGTTCTTTTCACATACCACATATGGATCCACCAGTGTCATTGCATGTGTGCTCTTTTCAAAATCCACCTATGGATCCACCAGTGTCATTGTATGTGTGTTCTTTTTAGTAACAACAACCAGAGTCATTGAAATGTGTGTTCTTTTCACATACCACCTATGGATCCACCAGTGTCATTGCATGTGTGTTCTTTTTAGTAACAACAACCAGAGTCATTGCATGTGTGTTCTTTTCACATACCACATATGGATCCACTAGTGTCATTGAAATGTGTGTTCTCTTTAGAGACCACACATGGATCCACCAGTGCCATTGCATGTATGTTCTTTTCACTAACAACAACTGGAGTCATTGCATGTGTGTTCTTTTAACATACCACATATGGATCCACCAGTGTCATTGCATGTGTGATCTTTTCACAATCCACCTATGGATCCACCAGTGTCATTGCATGTGTGTTCTTTTCACATACCACATATGGATCCACCAGTGTCATTGCATGTGTGCTCTTTTCACAATCCACCTATGGATCCACCAGTTTCATTGCATGTGTGTTCTTTTTAGTAATAACAACCAGAGTCATGGAAATGTGTGTTCTTTTCACATACCACCTATGGATCCACCAGTTTCATTGAATGTGTGTTCTTTTTAGTAACAACAACCAGAGTCATTGAAATGTGTGTTCTTTTCACATACCACCTATGGATCCACCAGTGTCATTGCATGCGTGTTCTTTTCAGATACCGCAGATGGATCCACCAGTGCCATTGCATGTATGTTCTTTTCACTAACAACAACTCGAGTCATTGCATGTGTGTTCTTTTCACATACAACATATGGATCCACCCGTTTCATTGCATGTGTGCTCTTTTCACAATCCACCAGTGTCATTGCATGTGTGTTCTTTTTAGTAACAACAACCAGAGTCATTGAAATGTGTGTTCTTTTCACATACCACCTATGGATCCACTAGTGTCATTGCATGTGTGTTCTTTTTAGTAACAACAACTAGAGTCATTGCATGTGTGTTCTTTTCACATACCACATATGGATCCACCAGTGTCATTGAAATGTGTGTTCTCTTCAAAGACCACACATGGATCCGCTAGTGTCATTGCATGTGTGTTCTTTTCACTAACAACAACCAGAGTCATTGCATGTGTGTTCTTTTCAGAGACAACACATGGATCCACCAGTGTCATTTCATGTATGTTCTTTTCACTTACAACAACCAGAGTCATTGCATGTGTGTTCTTTTCACATACCACATATGGATCCACCAGTGTCATTGCATGTGTACTCTTTTCACAATCCACCTATGGATCCACCAGTGTCATTGCATGTGTGTTCTCTTTAGTAACAACAACCATGGTCATTGAAATGTGTGTTCTTTTCACATACCACCTATGGATCCACCAGTGTCATTGCATGTGTGTTCTTTTTAGTAACAACAACCAGAGTCATTGCATGTGTGTACTTTTCACATACCACATATGGATCCACCAGTGTCATTGAAATGTGTGTTCTCTTCAAAGACAACACATGGATCCACAAGTGTCATTGCATGTGTGTTCTTTTCACTAACAACAACCAGAGTCATTGCATGTGTGTTCTTTTCACATACCACATATGGATCCACCAGTGTCATTGCATGTGTGCTCTTTTCACAATCCGCCTATGGATCCACCAGTGTCATTGCATGTGTGTTCTTTTTACTAACAACAACTGGAGTCATTGAAATGTGTGCTCTTTTCACAATCCACCTATGAATCCACCAGTGTAATTGCATGTGTGTTCTTTTTAGTACAATAACCAGAGTCATTGAAATGTTTGTTCTTTTCACATACCACCTCTGGATCCACCAGTGGTATTGCATGTGTGTTCTTTTTAGTAACAACAACCAGAGTCATTGAAATGTGTGTACTTTTCACATACCACCTATTGATCCACCAGTGTCATTGCATGTGTGTTTTTTTAGTAATAACAACCAGACTCATTGCATGTGTGTACTTTTGACATACCACATAAGGATCCACCAGTGTCATTGCATGTGTGCTCTTTTCATAATCCACCTATGGATCCACCAGTGTCATTGCATATGTGTTCTTTTTAGTAACAACAACCAGAGTCATTGAAATGTGTGTTCTTTTCACATACCACCTATGGATCCACTAGTGTCATTGCATGTGTTTTATTTTTAGTAACAACAACCAGAGTCATTGAAATGTGTGTTTTCTTCAGATACCACACATGGATCCACCAGTATCATTGCATGTGTGTTCTTTTCACTAACAACAACCAGAGTCATTGCATGTGTGTTATTTCTATAAACCAAATATGGATCCACCAGTGGCATTGCATGTGTGCTCTTTTCACAATCCACCTATGGATCCACCAGTGTCATTGCATGTGTGTTCTTTTTAGTAACAACAACCAGAGTCATTCAAATGTGGGTTCTTTTCACATACCACCTATGGATCCACCAGTGTCATTGCATGTGTGTTCTTTTTAGTAACAACAACTAGAGTCATTGAAAGGTGTGTTCTTTTCATATACCACCTATGGATCCACCAGTGTCATTGCATGTGTGTTCTTTACAGAGACAACACATGGATCCACCAGTGTCATTGCATGTATGTTCTTTTCACTAACAACAACTGGAGTCATTGCATGTGTGTTCTTTTCACATACCACATATGGATCCACCAGTGTCATTGCATGTGTGCTCTTTTCAAAATCCACCTATGGATCCACCAGTGTCATTGTATGTGTGTTCTTTTTAGTAACAACAACTAGAGTCATTGAAATGTTTGTTCTTTTCACATACCACCTATGGATCCACCAGTGTCATTGCATGTGTGTTATTTTTAGTAACAACAACCAGAGTCATTGCATGTGTGTTCTTTTCACATACCACATATGGATCCACTAGTGTCATTGAAATGTGTGTTCTCTTTAGAGACCACACATGGATCCACCAGTGCCATTGCATGTATGTTCTTTTCACTAATAACAACTGGAGTCATTGCATGTGTGTTCTTTTAACATACCACATATGGATCCACCAGTGTCATTGCATGTGTGATCTTTTCACAATCCACCTATGGATCCACCAGTGTCATTGCATGTGTGTTCTTTTCACATACCACATATGGATCCACCAGTGTCATTGCATGTGTGCTCTTTTCACAATCCACCTATGGATCCACCAGTTTCATTGCATGTGTGTTCTTTTTAGTAATAACAACCAGAGTCATGGAAATGTGTGTTCTTTTCACATACCACCTATGGATCCACCAGTTTCATTGCATGTGTGTTCTTTTTAGTACAACAACCAGAGTCATTGAAATGTGTGTTCTTTTCACATACCACCTATGGATCCACCAGTGTCATTTATGCGTGTTTTTTCAGATCATAGATGGATCCACCAGCATTGCATGTATGTTCTTTTCACTAACAACAACTCGAAATCATTGCATGTGTGTTCTTTTCACATACAACATATGGATCCACCGTTTCATTGCATGTGTGCTCTTTTCACAATCCACCAGTGTCATTGCATGTGTGTTCTTTTTAGTAACAACAACCAGAGTCATTGAAATGTGTGTTCTTTTCACATACCACCTATGGATCCACTAGTGTCATTGCATGTGTGTTCTTTTTAGTAACAACAACTAGAGTCATTGCATGTGTGTTCTTTTCACATACCACATATGGATCCACCAGTGTCATTGAAATGTGTGTTCTCTTCAAAGACCACACATGGATCCGCTAGTGTCATTGCATGTGTGTTCTTTTCACTAACAACAACCAGAGTCATTGCATGTGTGTTCTTTTCAGAGACAACACATGGATCCACCAGTGTCATTTCATGTATGTTCTTTTCACTTACAACAACCAGAGTCATTGCATGTGTGTTCTTTTCACATACCACATATGGATCCACCAGTGTCATTGCATGTGTACTCTTTTCACAATCCACCTATGGATCCACCAGTGTCATTGCATGTGTGTTCTCTTTAGTAACAACAACCATGGTCATTGAAATGTGTGTTCTTTTCACATACCACCTATGGATCCACCAGTGTCATTGCATGTGTGTTCTTTTTAGTAACAACAACCAGAGTCATTGCATGTGTGTACTTTTCACATACCACAGATGGATACACCAGTGTCATTGAAATGTGTGTTCTCTTCAAAGACCACACATGGATCCACCAGTGTCATTGCATGTGTGTTCTTTTCACTAACAACAACCAGAGTCATTGCATGTGTGTTCTTTTAACATACCACATATGGATCCACCAGTGTCATTGCATGTGTGCTCTTTTCACAATCCACCTATGGATCCACCAGTTTCATTGCATGTGTGTTCTTTTCACATACCACATAGGGATCCACCAGTGTCATTGCATGTGTGTTCTTTTCAGAGACAACACATGGGTCCAGTAGTGTCATTGCATGTATGTTCTTTTCACTAACAAAAACTGGAGTCATTGCATGTGTGTTCTTTTCACATACCACATTTGGATCCACCAGTGTCATTGCATGTGTGTTCTTTGTAGTAACAACAACCAGAGTCATTGCATGTGTGTTCGTTTCACATACCACATATGGATCCACCAGTGTCATTGAAATGTGTGTTCTCTTTAGAGACCACACATGGATCCACCAGTGTCATTGCATGTATGTTCTTTTCACTAACAACGACTGGAGTCATTGCATGTGTGTTCTTTTCACATACCACATATGGATCCACCAGTGTCATTGCATGTGTGCTCTTTTCACAATCCACCTATGGATCCACTAGTGTCATTGTATGTGTGTTCTTTTTAGTAACAACAACCAGAGTCATTGAAATCTGTGTTCTTTTCATATACCACCTATGGATCCACTAGTGTCATTGCATGTGTGTTCTTTTTAGTAACAACAACCAGAGTCATTGCAGGTGTGTTCTTTTCACATACCACATATGGATCCACCACTGTCATTGAAATGTGTGTTCTCTTCAAAGACCACACATGGATCCACTAGTGTCATTGCATGTATGTTCTTTTCACTAACAACAACTGGAGTCATTGCATGTAAGGTCCCCAACCTTTAATAAGATTGAGCCCCCTGTGTTTACAATGCTAGTCCCTGGATCAAAAGCTAGCATCCACAGTTTAGATGTAATATCAAGAAACAAAGGTCATAATACAACTTTATAACCAGGAATAACATAATTTTATTACATCAATACATAGCTCATTAGGCTATTACATTACATTGCAGCGGAATAACTATAGTCATGGGTTCTTCATCTTCAAAGTGCCACAGGCAGATGTTGGTTGTAGACTTTGTAATCCTAATCAATCAATCTTCACTAAATCAATCAAACCTGCAACATCATAAGTTACAGCCACAAGGGTCAATACATTGGAATAGTATTGGCAAGTGATACCTTAGTATATTTTAAGTGGACTATAATACTATATGCATTTGGCTGGTGGAGCTTAGGCTTGCTTTGCTCAAAATAGATTTTTCCCTAACTTTTGAAAATACTAAGTTTTGTTTGGCAAAAGCACCCAAGGTATCTACCAATCAAAGACTGAAGATCCACTCAGGGGATCTACCAATCAAAGACTGAAGATCCTTTTAGCCCTTGTTCACCCACAAGTTTTATTTAGAAATTGGAGTGATGAGATTTTTGAAGTTTCCATGTCTTGATGCTCAAATTGTACTTTACCAGGGACATGGCTAAGTACTTAGGTTTTACACTCTGCAGAGGTGGTGCACTTTCCCCACAAGACTTGGTTTCCCAAGACAAGATCTTTCAGTAGCCTTTCCTTAGTCAAATGGACGCGCTCCAACCTATCATCCCATCTACCACCCTCTGTCCAAGAGACTAAGTTCTAGCATCCTAAGATCATGGCAGAGCCCATATTGCCAAGTGGTTGCACTTGAAGCTTCTCAACATTTGACATCTCAAATCTCTTTGTTCCTGGGTGGCCATCCACAAGTGAGATACACAAGCCAAGTCCATGGCCTTGTGAACCACTCAACATATACCATTCTTTCCATTCCACCCAGATGATTCATTAACTTAGTTGTTTTGTTAAATAAAAACAAGTCCTTAGACTTAGAATATTTTTCCATAGTGTGAATATATAAACCACCCTTGTTTTCTAATAGCTAGGCTAAGCATGGCATGACAACTTATCCTTAGGGAATTTCCTAGCAACTCTAGCATTCTAATCTATATAGGATTTCCCAACATCATTTGACAAGTGTGGCATGCAAGTCTTAACAAAATATAACTAATGCAAGTATAAAATATAGGAATGGAATATTCATGATGATATCACTTGCCTTTTTGGTAGAGGGTATAGGTTCACTCCTTGTACTTGCAACACTCACACTCTTCAAGTCAATACAATTCAATCAAGCAAGGCACAAACTTAATCTACCAATCAAGCAAAACTACACACATAAAATAACAAAGTCAAACAAACAATTTTTCACACACAAAGTAATGGGATCTAAGTCATGCATAAGCATGCAAAGGTTGGTTCTATTGTAAGGATGGTCTTCACTAGGCTTCTAACTTTGTAAGTTCCAAATTGGTCATTTACCAAAATGGCAAAGTCATTTGCAAAGAGGGTCTCTATTAGATTCCTAAACTTTGTAAGATCCAAAATGGTCATTTACCAAAGTGGCAAAGTTAAAGTAATGCATGCAAGCATGCCAAGCTTGTTTTGTTTGAAAAAGTGGTTCCTAGTGGGTCATAGACTTTTGGGTACATCTAATGGTCATTTTGCAAAGTGGCGAGGCCATTTGCAAAAGGGTCTCTATTAGGTTTCCTAAACTTTGTAAGATCCAAATTGGTCATTTACCAAAGTGGTAAAGTTGTTAGCAAAAGGCTTTACTATAAAACCATTTTCCAAAACAAAGTGTCATTCTATGTGGTGTAGAAATATTATTACCAAGGCACTAACCTATAGGGTTCACCAAATGAGTTGCTATTGCAAAACTTGGTGTTTAGGTCAGTAGGTTTGGTCCAAAACATTTTCTCAAAGTTTTCTTTATGAAAGCATTTTCATAAACAAAACAATGGTTTTTAATTAGCTAGAAATGGACTAAACCAATTAATCCATTCTAAACTTTTCAAAAATCATTTTCCAAACTATGGGTTGGTTCCTAGGGTCAGTAAGGTCACAACAAACCAATTTGCAAAGGTTCTAACCCTAAAAACATTTTTAAACAATTTTCCTAATGTTAGCAAGCACAAAAAAAGAATCTGCAAAGTTAAACAAGTTAACAGATACTATTTTCTAAACTAAGGGTAGGGTTGGCTAGGTCTTGTCTTGCTGATTCCAACGACATCAAATTTGTAATTTTTGGACGTGTGGATCCAAAGATACAAGGGTTTGAAAATGGCAAAAGTTTCTGTTTTCAATTTCTGTTTTAAACCTAACAGGCGACACGCGGCGTGTTTTAATTCGCCCGTACCGGTTCGGCCGGATCAGCAACGTGGAACGTTAGATCTAAAGTGGATCGTGCGGCACAGGTTCATCCTTACCCCTTCGGTTAGTCATTCTATCCAAGCCGGTGGATCTGCATCCTACGGTTCCTATCGCTTGGCCAAAAAGCAGCGGCGCTGGCGGCGGCGTCTGGTGGCGGAGCGGTCGGTCGACGACGGTGCTGGTGCTACATGGGTGAGAAGGAGGGGTTGCTCACCGGCTCAGGGGTCACGCGAAGCTCAAAATGCTGGCTTGACAAGGCGCCAGGCCGCAATTCCTCGTCGGAGTTGGGAACGACGGTTGGCTCTGGTTGAGGTCGGGGATGAAGCTGCAGATCACCTCGAGACAAGATGATGACGCGGTTAGACGCGCGGTATCAAAACAAGGTTGTGTGCGTGAACGAGAGGTAGAGGGGAGGCCGGAAACTACCTGCGGGGCTCGCCGGAGTTGAGAGCGGCGTCGGGCTGCTCTGTCCGTGTCGGAGACGTTGCTGTGGTCCACGAGAAGGCAAACGAAAAGCATTGTAAGACGCGCAAAGGTACAGCGGTGATGCGAGCGTGAAGAAGGAGGAGAGGGGTGGTCTGGTTTACCGAGAATGTCGCCAGAAGTTGGAGCGCAGCCAATGGCGCTTGGGGCTTGTCGTGTCGAGGTTCTGGGTGCTCATGGTGAATGGCGCACAGAAGATGCGCCAGAGATGGGGAAGTTGTTCGTGAGCACCGGAAGGCAGGGGTGGTTGACGGTGCCGGAATTGGCTGGTGAAGCTTCGCCGGAGCAGCATGGTGCAGAGAAATTGGGGCGGCGGAGGCGAGAGAAAGGCGGTGTCTGGGGAAAACGGAGGAGAGAGCGAGGCGATTAAATAGGCGCTGCCACGGCGAGGTTTAATGCACGGATTAACGCAGATTGATGGAGCTCTCAATCGGCAGAACCGCCGGTGAGTGAGGGAGAAGGGTACGGGGAAGAAGAAGGAGGTATGGGGTCCTCCGTCAGTGGGAAAGGGAGAGGGAACGGGTCCACTTGCCAAGATCTTAGCGGTTCCTTTGCGTGCGTAAAACGGTTCGGGCGTGGGTGAGAGAGGTGGGGTCGCTTGCGCCGAGTGAGGGAGGAGGGTCCTGGTTTTCAAGCTCAATGGGGTCAAGATTCGGGTAAAATGTTTTCTTCGGGAGGGTACTGGCTGACTGGCCTTAGTGGGTTGCTGGGTCAATTTTCCTATTTTTTTCTGTCCGCTTTTTTCCTTTTTTATTTTCTTTTCTGTTTTGAATTTTCATTCAATTTTTCAAACAACCAAACAATTCAAACAATTCAAACAACACAACAAACCAATTCAAACTAACACTCAACTTGGTATTTTGAATTTGGTTCTGTTTAACAACATAATCCAAATCTCAAAATAAAATAATATTTTATTTATTTTAAGATCCATTTAATAATTAAAGAAAATGGATCTTTAGTTTATTAATAGTGTTTGATTTATTTAATAAAATTTCCATTTGAAATCCAATTATTTTCAAAACTAAACCAGAAGGTTTTATTTGAAAAATAAAGAATACTTGGAAACTTATTTAAATAAATAAATAAGTTTTGGTGTTTAATTAAATGGGAAAGCCTTTACTTAAATAAAATTGATATTTAAATCCTTATTATTTTATTTAAATAATTCTTACTCATTTTAATCAAAAACCTTTTAATAAAAGATTTCAAAGTAGTAATAAAATACTTGGTGTTCATTTAAAATGGAAAAGTTTTACTTAAATAAAATTGATATTTAAATCCTTATTATTTTATTTAAATAAAACTTTACTCATTTTATCAAAACAAAAATATTTTATTACAAAAGCTTGGCCAAAATTAATTTGGCTCACCTTTTCATTTGAAAACAAAGTCTTTTATTAAAAGATCCAAATTAGTATTTCCAAAAAAAATTATTTTTCCTTTATTAAATGTTTATGCTTATAAATCCCTTTAGGATTATTTGATCACCAATTGGTAGGGCTTTTGGTAAGGCTTTTAATAGCTTTGGAAATTCAATTTCCTTAACGCATTATGTTCACAAGATTTTGTCTATGGTTCCAAACTAAGTGAAACCAATTTCTAAGGTCTTACTTGATCCTTTGTGATTATTTATTGGTCAAATTTGTATGGATCAAATCCATGGATTTGAGATAACTTGGGAAATGATTCCCTTCCATTAGGGTTTAGGATTTGGATTTATTTTCCAAGTGTTCAAATTTCCAGATACATTCATTGAGGAATGCATTTCCTTGATTTGGATTTTGTTGAATTCAAACTTTAGCCAAAGTTTGTTCAAGATGGGATTTAAGTTTCCTTTTAGAAACAAAGTTTCTTTTCACCCTGATTTTCAACAAAAATTTATTTTGTTTATTTATTTTTCACATTACAAGATTTGGAAAATCTTGGGATGTGACAGTTACCACTTAAAATAAATCTCGTCCGAGATTTGGGGAGGCTAGGGTTACAAGTTGGTTCAAAACAACTAGGGTACTACCACCCTTAAAAATTTTCCAACTAGACTACATCTTGGCTTTCTTGGATCTTGAAAACTTCTTCTGGAAAACTTCAGATAGTGCCCTTGTTCCCACTTGACTCATGGGCCAAGGTTGAGATTTTCCATAGGCTTGTTCAACTTTTCTGGACAATTGTTTGCATAATGGCCTAGTTCCTTGCATTTGAAACAGGTTATAAGTTTGAGGTCTTGAGGTGGCTTCTCTGGACAAGATGATGCATAATGTCCTAACTCCTTGCGTTGTTGCACATCACTTGGCTAATATCCTTCCTCATCTTGGGTTTCACTAGCTTTTGTTTGTCTTCTTGGCATTCTTTTTCTTTTCTGGGCATCTCATTGTAATGACCCATCTCTTTGCAGTTGAAACATTGCACTTGTGTAATATCCTTCTTGCTAGTGTTGGGGCATTTCTTCTTCTTCTTTTGGGTCTCTCCAAAGCTAGGAGTTCTTCTAGTTCATGCTCTTCATGAGGGAGATCTTCTCTCTTCTTGGGGCATTGATCTTCATGCTCTTTGGTTGCATGATCCTTGACTACACAAGTATTGCTAACTTGGGTTCCTTCTAAAATAACATCTTGGTCATCCTTGTTGTCATAAACTCTTTTGGAAGAGTTTTCTCATGTTGATCATTTGAGTAACCAATCCATGCATCAATTGGGATTGAATCTTCAAAATCCTTTGTATGGCTGGGTCTAATCCATTGTTGTTGGCTAAAAGCTGAGTTGTCTCTTGGCTCAACTGGTTTTGGGTTGCTATGAGCTCTTTCATGCTATCAGCTTGGTTGGTGTTGGTGTCATCAACCTTGTTGTTGGAGTCTCTTGGAGAAGTCATCTGTTTGGGTTGGATAGGGATTAGAATAGGCAAAAGAATTTTTCTAAGGGATCAATTCTAATCACACACCTCACAATTCACACAAGCAATGTGCAAGCAATCACAAACAAACACTCCACTCAAACAACAGTTTCAAGCACATACTTAGGCAACAAAATATTTTTGTTACACCACATAAGTTGGTGGGTTTGACTTAACTAAAATATGGTGGTCCATCTATATGATTCACTTGTGATCTTTCCATCCTTCTTGGTTGATTCTTCTTGATTGAGATCTTTGTATCCTTGGAGAATTCTTGTGTCTCGGTCACAAATCTTCAAAAGTGTTCATGGTTTCTTCTAAGTTGTGTTTCCTTAGTCTTCAAGTCTTGAGTAACATTTCTTGTCTTACTTGTAGTCTTTAATGATATCCAAGTTGGAAGTCTTTGGTGAACATGATGAAGATGTTGAAGTCACTTGAAGAAGTTGAAGTCATTAGAGTTGAAAGTGTTGAAGAAGTCCTTTGCACATAGTGTAGTCTTTGGTCATGGGGTAGGCTTTTCCATCAAGTTTTGAAGTAGAAGAGAAGTAGAGTTGAAACCAAAATGGTTGAGGAAAGAGTTTACAAGATTGTTTTTGTAAATAAGCTTTGGAACAAAATACAACTCCTATTTTCTAAGGGTTTTTGTCCAATCCTAGGGTTACAAATCCTACAGGCAACACAATGCTCTGATACCATCTGTAAGGTCCCCAACCTTTAATAAGATTGAGCCCCCTGTGTTTACAATGCTAGTCCCTGGATCAAAAGCTAGCATCCACAGTTTAGATGTAATATCAAGAAACAAAGGTCATAATACATCTTTATAACTAGGAATAACATAATTTTATTACATCAATACATAGCTCATTAGGCTATTACATTACATTGCAGCGGAATAACTATAGTCATGGGTTCTTCATCTTCAAAGTGCCACAGTGTATGTTGGTTAGACTTTGTAATCCTAATCAATCAATCTTCACTAAATCAATCAAACCTGCAACATCATAAGTTACCACAAGGGTCAATACATTGAATAGTATTGGCAAGTGATACCTTAGTATATTTTAAGTGGACTATAATACTATATGCATTTGGCTGGTGGAGCTTTAGGCTTGCTTTGCTCAAAATAGATTTTTCCTAACTTTTGAAAATACTAAGTTTTGTTTGGCAAAAGCACCCAAGGTATCTACCAATCAAAGATCAAGATCCACCTGTGGCATCTACCAATCAAAGACTGAAGATCCTTTTAGCCCTTGTTCACCCACAAGTTTTATTTAGAAATTGGAGTGATGAGATTTTTGAAGTTTCCATGTCTTGATGCTCAAATTGTCCTTTAGCAGGGACATGGCTAAGTACTTAGGTTTTACACTCTGCAGAGGTGGTGCACTTTCCCCACAAGACTTGGTTTCCCAAGACAAGATCCTTCAGTAGCCTTTCCTTAGTCAAATGGACGCGCTCCAACCTATCATCCCATCTACCACCCTCTGTCCAAGAGACTAAGTTCTAGCATCCTAAGATCATGGCAGAGCCCATATTGCCAAGTGGTTGCACTTGAAGCTTCTCAACATTTGACATCTCAAATCTCTTTGTTCCTGGGTGGCCATCCACAAGTGAGATACACAAGCCAAGTCCATGGCCTTGTGAACCACTCAACATATACCATTCTTTCCATTCCACCCAGGTGATTCATTAACTTAGTTGTTTTGTTAAATAAAAACAAGTCCTTAGACTTAGGATATTTTTCCATAGTGTGAATATATTAACCACCCTTGTTTTCTAATAGCTAGGCTAAGCATGGCATGACAACTTATCCTTAGGGAATTTCCTAGCAACTCTAGCATTCTAATCTATATAGGATTTCCCAACATCATTTGACAAGTGTGGCATGCAAGTCTTAACAAAATATAACTAATGCAAGTATAAAATATAGGAATGGAATATTCATGATGATATCACTTGCCTTTTGGTAGAGGGTATAGGTTCACCTTGTCCTTGCAACACTCACACTCTTCAAGTCACTACAATTCAATCAAGCAAGGCACAAACTTAATCTACCAATCAAGCAAAACTACACACATAAAATAACAAAGTCAAACAAACAATTTTTCACACACATGATTCAAGTAATGCATCTAAGCTGCATAAGCATGCAAAGGTTGGTTCTATTATAAGGATGGTCTTCACTAGGCTTCTAACTTTGTAAGTTCCAAATTGGTCATTTACCAAAATGGCAAAGTCATTTGCAAAGAGGGTCTCTATTAGATTCCTAAACTTTGTAAGATCCAAAATCCAAATGTCATTTACCAAAGTGGTAAAGTTAATGCATGCAAGCATGCCAAACTTTGCTTTGTTTGTAAAAGTGGTTCCTAGTGGGTCATAGACTTTTGGGTACATCTATCGGTTATTTTGCAAAGTGGCAAGGCCATTTGCAAAAGGGTCTCTATTAGGTTTCCTAAACTTTGTAAGATCTAAATTGGTCATTTACCAAAGTGGTAAAGTTGTTAGCAAAAGGCTTTACTATAAAACCATTTTCCAAAACAAAGTGTCATTCCATGTGGTGTAGAAATATTATTACCAAGGCACTAACCTATAGGGTTCACCAAATGAGTTGCTATTGCAAAACTTGGTGTTTGGGTCAGTAGGTTTGGTCCAAAACATTTTCTCAAAGTTTTCTTTATGAAAGCATTTTCATAAACAAAACAATGGTTTTTAACTAGCTAGAAATGGACTAAACCAATTAATCCATTCTAAACTTTTCAAAAATCATTTTCCAAACTATGGGTTGGTTCCTAGGGTCAGTAAGGTCACAACAAACCAATTTGCAAAGGTTCTAACCCTAAAAACATTTTTAAACAATTTTCCTAATGTTAGCAAGCACACAAAAGAATCTGCAAAGTTAAACAAGTTAACAGATACTATTTTCTAAACTAAGGGTAGGGTTGGCTAGGTCTTGTCTTGCTGATTCCAACGACATCAAATTTGAAATTTTTGGACGTGTGGATCCAAAGATACAAGGGTTTGAAAATGGCAAAAGTTTCTGTTTTCAATTTCTGTTTTTAAGCAAATCTGGACAGCGCAAAAGCAGCCGCTTTAAGTACGGTTGGTGTAGATCGCTACAGCAGGCGGTGAATCTACGTGATTAGATCGTCGGCTTAGGTAGCATTTTCAATAATCGTGGCGATGGATGCGTCTAACGGTAACTGGGCGTTTGACCACTAAGCAGCGACGCTGCGCGCGTATTTGGCGTGAGTAATCGGTCGGTAATGGGCGATGCTGAGGGTGAGAAGGAGGGTAGCTCGTGCTCCGGAAGGGCTGGTGAAGCTCGGCGTCGCATTCTTCGACGAGGCGTCGGCGATGTGGTCTGATCGATTCGGGCGGCTGGCGGTTAGCTCCAGTTCTTTGTCGAGACGTTGATAGTTCTCTCCGGAAGCGAAAAAGAAGGCTTTTCGATCGCAGAACCGGGTATCGCGTCGAAAGAAAGAGGTGGAAGCGGTGGGAAACTACTGGGAAAGCGTTGCGGAGAAGAAGCGGACAATGATGGCTACTGATAACCTTCGGTCGTCGCTCGTGATCCTGCAAGCGAAACAAAACGCGATGAATCACGGGCGACCATAGAGTTCATGTGGGCGCCAGTAAAGTGCTGGGGCGAGATTCACTGGAAAGCTCACCGGGCAATGAACAGGCGGTGTTGCTCAAAGCCAATGCGAGCGTTACTCTGCGTCGCCCGTGATCGGCGAATAGAAGCCTGCAGATGACGTCGAGGGTGTGGTATGTGTGCGTAGTCGAAGGTGGCGTGTCTTTACGTTGGGCACGGTGATGGAACGGAAGAATAGAAATTGAAACGTCTAAAGCGTGCTATCGCCAAGTGTCGGAGGATTTAGACTGGGCGTTCCATCTGCGTGATCCCAAAGCGAGGTAATGCGGCGGCGGAATTAAAGGCGAATTGAGCGGATTGATTTCTGAGGAAGCAATGAAAAGAACTGAAATCGCGGTGAAAACGATGGCTGAAGAAGTGGGACCGACAGCGTCGATGGGAAAATGGGTGAGAGATCACGGTGTCCAGAGCCAAGTTATTTGATTGATTGACGTGAGAGAAGGTGAGACCCGTCTAAATCGTGAGTAGGAGAGAGGAGAAGTGGGTCTCGGTTGTCATCTACGTATTGGTGAATTTCTTAGTGAGAAGAGAGATTTCTTGAGGGAGAAATCTTGGGCTAGATGCAGGCCTTAGTAGGATTGCGGGCTGAAACATTCATTTTCTTATTTTTGTCTAATCTTTTCATACTAATTCTTTTCTGGCGCAGGCTGTTCATACTTCTTATTGATTCACAACACTCAAACAATCCGCGATCAAGCAATGAGAACTTTGTCAATTTTTGAATTTGGTTACCATTTACAACAACATAATCCAAATCTCAAAAATGGGGAAAATATTATTTTTATTTTAATTTAGAGATCCATTTAATAATTAAATAAAATGGGATCTTTGAATTTATTTAATAGTGTTTGATTTATTTAAATAAAAAATTTCCATTTGAATTCCAAATTATTTCAAAAGACAAACCCAGGAAGGTTTAATTTGAAGATAAAGAATACTTGCAGAAACTTATTTGAAATAAATAAAATAAGTTTGGTTGTTTTTTTAATTAAAATGGAAAGCCTTTGCTTAAATGGCCAGGTGGATACTTTAAATCCTTATTTTTTTTTAAGCAAATAATCCTTCACTCATATTTAATCAACAAAACAACTTTTAATAAAAAGATTTCAAAGTAGTAATAAAATACTTGGTGTTCATTTAAAATGGGAAAAGCTTTTAGCTTAAATAAAATTGGATATTTAAATCCTTTATTATTTTATTTAAATAAACTTTTACTCATTTGCAAAACAAAACTCATTATACAAAAGTTTAAATTAATTTGGCTTATCTTCGTCATTTAGAAACCAAAAATTCTTTTAAAAAGATCCAAATAAATATTTCCCAGAACAATTTATTTTCCTTTATTAAATGTTTATCTCTTTATAAATCCCTTAAAGTTATAATTGTTCACCATTTGGTATGTGGGCTTTTTTGTAGGGAAAGGGCTTTATTGGCTTTGGAAATTCAATTTCCTTATCTTATATATTCACAAGGATTTTTGTCTATGGTTCCAATCTAAGTGAATAATCTCTAAGGTCTTTTCTTGATCCTTTGTGAAAATTTGTTGTTGATCTGACTTTTGTATGGATCAAATCCATGGATTTGGGGCCATACTTTGGAAATGATTTCCTTCCATTAGGGTTTAGGGTTTTGGATTTCTTTCCAAATGTTCAAATTTCGAAGATACATTCATTTGAGGAATGCATTTTCCCTTGATTTGGATTTTTTGTTTGAATTCAAACTTACATGAGAGACATTTTCGAAGATGGGATTTTAAGTCTCCTTTTAGAAACAAAGGTTTCTTTTCACCTTGATTTTCAACAAAAATTTTATTTTGTTTAATTTTCATTACAAGATTTGGAAAATCTTGGGATGTGACTCAAATAAACTCTATAAGATCCACTAGATGTCATTGCATGTATCTCCTTTCATAAACCACATGTGGATCCACACTAGTTTCCATTTCATGTGTTCTTTTCATAAACCACACTTGAGATCCACTAGAATGTCATTGCATGTGTGTTCTTTTTCATAAACCACATGGATCCACAGAGATGTCATTGCATGTGTATTCTTTATGCATAAACCACATGGATCACATGATGTCATTACATGTGTTCTTTTCATAAATCACATGGATCCACCTAGGTGGTCATTACATGTGTTATTTCATAGACACATGGATCCACTAGGATATTGCTGTGTTCTTTTCATAAACATGATCCACTAGAGTTCATTGCATGTGTGTTACATTACTCAAACCACATGTATTCACTAGATTTCATTGCATGTGTGTTCTTTTAAAAAACCACATGGATCCACTAGATGTCATTGCATGTGTGTTCTTTTCATAAACACATGGATCCACTAGGAATAACTCATTGCATGTGTGTTCTTTTCATAAACCATGGATCCACTAGAGTTCATTGCATGTGTGTTCTTTTCCTAAACCATGGGATCACTAGATGTCATTGCATGTGTGTTCTTTCATAAACACACATGGATCCACTGGAGTGTCATTGCATGTGTGTTTCTTTTCATAAACCACATTGATCCACAAGATTCATTGCATGTGTGTTCTTTTTCATAAACCACATGGATCCACTAGATGTCATTGCATGTGTTGTTAACTTTCATAAACCACATGGATCCACTAGATGTCATTGCATGTGTGTTCTTTTCATAAACCAACATGGATCCACTATAGATGTCATTGCATGTGTTCTTTTTCCATAAACCACATGGATCCACTTTCGATGCATGTTTTTGCATGCCATACCCAATGTTCTTTTCATACAAACACATGGATCCATGAGTTGTCATTGCATGTGTGTTATTTTCATAAACCACATGGCATATCCCACTAGGATGTCATTGCATGTAATATTTCTTTCCTTAAACCAGCTAAGTGTTCGATGCATGTATTTTCATAAACCACATGGATCCACTTTAGATGTCATTGCATGTGTGTTCTTTTCATAAACCAGCATGGATCCACTAAGAAGTCCATTGCATGTGTGTTCTTTTCATAAACCACATGGATCCACTATGATGTCATTGCATGTGTGTCATTTCATAAACCAATGGATCCACAGTGTCATTGCATCAGGTGTTCTTTTTCATAAACCACATGGATCCACCTAGAGTCATCGTGCATGTGTGTTTTTCCTAAACCTACATGGATCCACTAAGATGTCATTGCATTTGTGTTTCTTTTCATAAACCACATGGATCCACTAGGTTTTATGTCATTGCATGTGTGGGTTCTTTTCATAAAACTCAACATGCAGATCCACTAGATGTGCATTGCATGTGTGTTCTTTTCATAAACCCACATGGATCCACTAGATGTCATTGCATGTATGTTTTTCATAAACCACATGGATCCACTAGAGTTCATTGCATGTGTGTTCTTTTCATAAACCACATGGATCCACTAGATGTCATTGCATGTGTTCTTTTCATAAACCATTGGATCTGGTATCACATTGCATATGCGTTTTTCTCGCTTAACATCACAGGTGTCATTGCATATATTTCTTTTCATAAACCACTAGATGTCATTGCATGTGTGTTCTTTTCATAAACCACATGGATCCACTAGATGCCATTGCATGTGTATTCTTTTTCATAAACCACATGGATCCACTAGTGTCATTGCATGTGTGTTCTTTTCATAAACCACAAGGATCCACGAGATGTCATTGCATGTGTGTTCTTTTCATAAACCACATGGATCCACTAGATGTCATTGTATGTGTTCTTTTTAATAACCATGGATCCACTAGATGTCATTGCATGTGTGTTATTTTCATAAACCACATGGATCCACGGATGTCATTACATGTGTGTTATTTTCATAAAGCACATGGATCCACTAGAGTCATTGCACGTGTGTTCTTTTCATAAACCACATGTATCCACAAGATGTCATTGCATGTGTGTTCTTTTCATAAACCACATGTATCCACTAGATGTCATTGCATTTGTGTTCTTTTCATAAACCACATTTATCCACTAGATGTCATTGCATGTGTGTTCTTTTTATAAACCACAACTAAGTCATTGCATTTTGAGTTCTTTTTCTGGGCTCTTGGATCCACCGAGTGTCGTTGCATGTGTTTTCATGACCCATGATCCACTAGATGTCATTGCATGTGTTCTTTTCATAACCACATGGATCCACTAGATTTCATTGCATGTGTGTTCTTTTCATAAATACATGGATCCACTAGATGTCATTGCATGTGTTCTTTCATAAACCACATGGATCCACTAGATGTCATTGCATGTGTGTTTTCATAAACCACATGGATCCACTAGGAGTCATTGCATGTGTGTTCTTTCATAAACCACATGGATCCACTAGATTCATTGCATGTGTGTTCTTTTCATAAACCATGGATCCACTAGATGTCATTGCATGTGTGTTCTTTTCATAAACCACATGGATCCACTAGATGTCATTGCATGTGTGTTCTTTCATAAACCACATGGATCCACTAGGTCATTGCATGTGTGTTCTTTCATAAACCACATGGATCCACTAGATGCCATTGCATGTGTGTTCTTTTCATAAACCATGGATCCACTAGATTTCATTGCATGTGTGTTCTTTTCATAAACCACATGGATCCCTAGAGTCATTGCATGTGTGTTCTTTCATAAACCACATGGATCCACTAGAGTTCATTGCATGTGTTCTTTTCATAAACCACATGGATCCACTAGATGTCATTACATGTGTGTTCTTTTCATAAACCACATGGATCCACTAGAAGTCATTGCATGTGTGTTATTTTCATAAACCACATGGATCCACCAGAGTCATTGCATGTGTGTTCTTTTCATAAACCATGGATCCACTAGAGTCATTGCATGTGTGTTCATTTCATAAACCACATGGATCCACTAGATGTCATTGCATGTGTGTTCTTTTTCATAAACCACATGGATCCACTAGATGTCATTTCATGTGTGTTCTTTTCATAAACCATGGATCCACTAGATGTCATTGCATGTGTGTTCTTTTCATAAACCACATGGATCTACTAGATGTCATTGCATGTGTGTTCTTTACATAAACCACATGGATCCACTAGATGTCATTGCGTGTGGGTTCTTTCATAAACCATGGATCCACTAGATGTCATTGCATGTGTGTTTTCATAAACCGCATGGATCCACTGGAAGTCATTGCATGTGTGTTCTTTTCATAAACCACATGGATCCACTAGATGTTATTGCATGTGTGTTCTTTTCATAAACCACATGGATGCACTAGAGTTCATTGCATGTGTTCTTTTCATAAACCACATGGATCCACTAGATGTCATTACATGTGTGTTCTTTTGTAAACCACATGGATCCACTAGTGTCATTGCATGTTTTCATAAACCACATGTATCCACTAAATTTCATTGCATCTGTGTTGTTTTCATAAACCACATGGATCCACTAGATTCATTGAATGTGTGTTCTTTTCATAAACCACATGATCCACTGATGTCATTGCATGTGTGTTCTTTTCATAAACCACATGGATCCACTAGATGTTAGTGCATGTGTGTTCTTTTCATAAACCACATGATACACTGATGTCATTGCATGTGTGTTCTTTTCATAAACCACATGGATCCACTAGATGTCATTGCATGTTTGTTCTTTTCTTAAACCACATGGATCCACTAGATTCATTGCATGTGTGTTCTTTTCATAAACCACATGGATCCACTAGATATTGCATTTGTGTTCTTTCATAAACCACATGGATCCACTAGAGTTCATTGCATGTGTTATTTTCATAAACCACATGGATACACTAGATGTCATTGCATGTGTGTTCCTTTCATAAACCACATGGATCCACTAGAGTCATTGCATGTGTGTTCTTTCATAAACACATGGATCCACTAGTTCATTGCATGTGTTCTTTTCATAAACCACATGGATCCACTAGAGTTCATTGCATGTGTGTTCTTTTCATACCACATGGATCCACTGATGTCATTGCATGTGTGTTCTTTTCATAAACCACATGGATCCACAGATGTCATTGCATGTGTGTTCTTTTCATAAACCATGGATCCACTAGATGTCATTGCATGTGTTCTTTTCATAAACCACATGGATCCACTAGATGTCATTGCATGTGTGTTCTTTTCATAAACCACATTGATCCACTAGATGTCATTGCATGTGTGTTCTTTTGCTAAACAACATGGATCCACTAGATGTCATTTCATTTGTGTTCTTTTACTAAACCACATGGATCCACTAGATGTCATTGCATGTGTGTTCTTTTCATAAACCACATGGATCCATAATATGTCATTGCATGTGTGTTCTTTTCATAAACCACATGCATCCACTAGATGTCATTGTACGTGTGTTCTTTTCATAAACCACATGGATCCACTATATGTCATTGCATGTGTGTTCTTTTCATAAACCAAATGGATCCACTAGATGTCATTACATGTGTGTTCTTAGCAGAAACCACATTGATCCACTGATGTAATTGCATGTGTGTTCTTTTCATAAACCAATGGATCCACTAGATGTCATTGCATGTGTGTTTTTCATAAACCACATGGATCCACTAGATGTCATTGCATGTGTGTTCTTTCATAAACCACATGGATCCACAAGATGTCATTGCATGTGTGTTTTTCATAAACCACATGGATCACTAGATGTCATTGCATGTGTGTTCTTTTCATAAACCACATGGATCCACTATATGTCATTGCATGTGTGTTCTTTCATAAACCACATGGATCCACATGTCATTGCATGTGTGTTCTTTTCATAAACCATGGATCCACTAGAGTTCATTGCATTTGTGTTATTTTCATAAACCACTTGGATACCCTTGATTCATTGCATGTGTGTTCTTTTCATAAACCACATGGATCCACTAGATGTCATTGCATGTGTGTTCTTTTCATAAACCACATGGATCCACTAGATGTCATTGCATGTGTGTTCTTTTCATAAACCACATGGATCCACTAGATGTCATTGCATGTGTGTTCTTTTCATAAACCACATGGATCCACTAGATGTCATTGCATGTGTGTTCTTTTCATAAACCACATGGATCAACTAGAGTCATCGGATGTGTGTTCTTTTCATAAACCACATGGATCCACTAGATGCCATTGCATGTGTTTTTTCATAAACCACATGGATCCACTAGAGTTCATTGCATGTGTGTTCTATCCCTAAACCACAAGGCTCCACTAGATGTCATTGCATGTGTTCTTTTCATAAACCACATAGATCGACTAGAAGCCATTGCATGTGTGTTCTTTTCCTAAACCCCATGGATCCACTAGATGCCATTGCATGTGAGTTCTTTTCATAAACCACATGGATCACCTAGATGACATTGCATGTGTGTTCTGGCCAAACCACATGGATCCACTAGATTTCATTGCATGTGTGTTCTTTTCATAAACCACATGGATCCACTAGATGTCATTGCATGTGTGTTCTTTTCATAAACCATATGGATCCACTATATGTCATTGCATGTGTGTTATTTTCATAAACCACATGGATCCACTAGATGTCATTGCATGTGTGTTCTTTTGATAAACCACATGTATATACTATATGTCATTGCATGTGTGTTCTTTTCCTAGACCACATGAATCCACTAAATGTCATTGCATGTGTGTTATTTTCATAAACCACATGGATCCCCTAGATGTCATTGCATGTGTGTTCTTTTCATAAACTACATGGATCCACTATATGTCATAGCATGTCTGTTCTTTTCATAAACCACATGGATCCACTAGTGTCATAGCATGTCTGTTCTTTTCATAAACCACATGGATCCACTAGATGTCATTACATGTGTGTTCTTTTCATAAACCACATGGATCCACTAGATGTCATTACATGTGTGTTCTTTTCATAAACCACATGGATCCACTAGATGTCATTTCATGTGGTGGTCTTTGCTAAACCACAAGGATCCACTAGATGTCATTGCATGTGTGTTCTTTTCATAAACACATGGATCCCCTAGATGTCATTGCATGTGTGTTCTTTTCACAAACCACATGTATCCACTATATGTCATTGCATGTTTGTTATTTTCATAAACCACATGG